>JAHWFP010102250.1:6095-19754 GCA_023313725.1 Lithobius niger | reverse complement strand
AATGCGTGGAAATTTTCCTTTATTATCATTTTGCCTGATGAGCCCCTAGGCAGCTGACGTAGTAACGTGCATCTTCAATTCGATTTACTAGTGAAACCATTTCCAGTGCAACGTTGCTTCCCTGTTGATCTCTTACGCTGCCCGCGCACTGAGCGACTTGGCCGCGCGGCAAGGTCGCTGCAGGCAATGAGAATGCTTACCGTTTATGTAAAACCACGCACTAATCATTTTCATTGGCTGCAGCAACCTGGCCGCGCGGCCAAGTCGCTCACTGCGCGGGCGGCCTTACTTTTACTTCAAAAAAAGTATTTTTATAGTGTCCGTTATTTGTTGACGACAAAGCCATTTATTAACTTAATTGTTTCACTTCCTAATATACTGGTTTTTTTTTTTTAATGTCATTGAAAAAAAATTAAGCGGCTAATAGTTATCATAAATCATATCAAAAACCAAAACTGGTAAAAGATACTTCGAAGGTTAAATGAAAACTATAGAACACTGCTACTTTCGGTAGCAAAGTTCAAGTTTTCAAAAGTATTATTCCAAGCCTACACGGGGCCCTGGTGGTAGTTACGGCTACTAACACCTTCGCTAATGCTTTGAAAGCGAAGCAGCACGAAGACAAAGCATTATCAAAGTTATTAGTAGCCCCAACTACTGCCAGGGCCCCACGTTGGCTTGGAAGACGTAAGATGCTATAGCCATTTACCTTGCTAAGCTATAGTGTGTCGCGAGTTTAATTCCGGATTTCAAACTTTGAAATTATGCCAGCCCCAGCGAAGTTGCTCTGTTGATGTCATTTATGAAATCTACCAAGCCCAAGGTCCACTGACGTCATATTGTAACGACCCAATGTCACGTCAAAATTAATATTCATTGTTAGTTGCGACGATGCTATGTGATCAATTATTGTAATAATATATAGCGTGTGAATTGCCTGTATTTAATGTTTGGCATCACTTGTAATGGCTCGAGGTCGCTTTACTTGGTCTTCTGCCTGGTACTCCCAACAATTAAGAGTTTATAGAGAATTCATGCCGCCACGAACCCTCCATCAACCCATATCCAAAGCCAACGTCGGCTATCATAATTAGAAATATTTCCTTTTTTGGCCCCAATTCCCCAACTTAAATTCAACTCAGACCAACCCTTTGGTCAGTATTTCACTGCAACGTCGAATTAGCAAGCTTAACTATTCCAACCAAATAATAGCCCAAAATCCGCCATCAATTTGACTGACCCCGAGAAGCCTAACATGTGTGGCATTCCATTTAAGGCCCTACGCCAAGTAGTCGCCCCAATAAATTAGGTGAGCCAGAGCTGATAACCGCTGAAATTAATAATTAAAACATCATTAGAACTAAACTTTGCGCCTTATTCCATCAGCTAGGTTTTTAATTTGGAATTGCCCCGACCTGTAGCTTGATCCACGTTACGTTGCCTGCTTGCCCCTTAGCTGTGGCGTTGATGTTGAGGAGCAGTTGGACGAACCAATAGTCGCCACAAGTAAAGCATACGGCACTCATAAACTCATCGAACAACTCATCGCTGAATTCCGACCTCATCAACGCAGTTCTTAAAACCTCTGCGTGACGTCATCATTGAATCATCGATTGCCGGAGGCGGTTTTTACCCTGAATCGACCAAAGATGGCGGGTCTGCAGTAGTTCTTCGCTAAGTTTATTTACATAAACTTAATTAGCAGCGTGTGGATATAGTTCTCGCTGCAGTATCCCCATCATGCTGAAAGAGGGTAACTGGTCACTCTATCAGGTAATAAACGTTCTCAGCGGCTGGTATTTAATGTAAACCTGTGTAGCAACTCCCTTAACAACGCAAGAGTGATTGGTGAGCAAATGATACTGATCAGAAACTATACTTGATCCATTTTACTCGTCGATCATTCCAGCTAGTCCGAACATAAAAGACATCAATGTGTCGTCACTTTTGGTTGAATCGGTCGGTAAGTTGTTCTGTGAATTTGTCAAAAAGTCCGTAGTTGCCTGAAGAAGCTAATCCGGTCGATGACTGGAAAGGGAACCCTGGCAAAGGCCCTCCCAGTCCGTCCCGACCAGGATATAGTGATAGAATATAAGCCTCCTTCAACAGCTATGGGATTTATTCTGGCCTATTCGGTTTCCTACAGTCATCAGAGGTTTCCCAGTTTGAATTCCCGGTTTTTCCAACCACTTTACTAGAATTCTTTCTCCGTCAAAAACATGTAGTAATGTTCAAAATTGAGACGGTTCATTTATAGAAGCATTTTGTCTCAAATGGCGTTGGATTACAAGAAACTTTATTGAAAAAAAAAAACTCAAAAATACAATCCAGACCGCAGTGAACAAATATAAATGCACCCACGAACTTCACAATTGTTTTCAATTTTTTTTTATGATTTTTCACTTGATTAAATGTCGTCTTAGTTCCATGATTCACGCCTTTACATTCTTCGATAATCTTTTTTTTTTTTATGTCCGGCCCACTAAAAGTTAATTAAGTGATTCTCAAGAGCGCACGCATGGATTTTTGCTTTGCGCATTGTACGTTTTTTAAAGCAAGATTATAAAAGAAGCAAAATCCGATTGAGCGTCAACGCTTTTATCAAATACTTTCCGGATCCGATGACCAAAAACTTTTGTATGGGAAAAAAATATCGCTTATCTCAGAAAAATCACGTATAAGAATTAAAATAAAAGCCGCGCGCCCGCCTCAGATTTTTTGTGTGTCGTACAACTACTGAGAACCATTTAATTATCTTTTAGCGGCCTGGAATTCAAAATCAAAAACATCTAGAACCAGGTGGTTTCTACGTTCCAGGGACTGAAAGACGTATCTGTAGTTCAGCAACTTGCCGATTTTTTGATTGAAAGAATTCCGTCTCAACGTCAACAACAAACAATCGCTCGTGCATCCGTTTCCGGTCTTTTCTTTTACGTTTGTTATGACTATGGTAATTTAATTGGTAACTTCAGCGCAAATGTTCGACTCTTTGTCTTTTCAAAACCAACCTTATTGTTTCCTGTTTACGACTTCTGAACGCCTTGGAGAATGTTGGTGTATTTTTTTATTTTATTTCCCTTTTTGATCGTCATATGGGAGCTAGAGACGCGTGCGCGTGCCGTAGCGTTTCTGTCTTTCGTAAGCTTGCCGTGCCGTTGATTCGGATGGGTTTTTACGGCCTCGGCCGTAAACACTGTCTTCCAATAAAGCCCCGTTCCATTACGTGGGACAGGCGGGCGTGCGACTGCGTTCGGAGCTACAAATTTCCGATCAGTTCAGTGATTCGAACAGGGGGAGACTGTTTTATGTGCCACCATGGTACACCACTGCGGGGGAGTTAACTTTAAAGTTGAAGTCAGCCGTGTGCCGATACAAAGGGAGGGGGGGGGGGGGAGTGTAAACAAAAGGGATGGTTCCTTCTTACTTCACCGTACCGCCGCCATCTCCCTTGCCGTGTGCACAACCAAAAGTAAATACAACGATGGTCTGGTGGGGTTGTTTACAGTCGGCGGAATCACTGACTTAAGGAAATTCGTGTACTTGTGCTTCCACTCGGAACACCGCTTGCGGAAACAAGTATTGCAGAAATGCAATGTGGATGCTGAACAAATTCCAAATCCGAGTTTTAGATTCTTAATTTAGATAATGCTGGAAAAGTACTGACGTCAGTACGGCCTGGATTGTCTTTTTCATTAGAAATGAGGATTATCTCTCAGGAGGCTTACGTGCGGGACTCGGAGACACTGGTTTTTTTTTCTTTCTTTTTTTTTTGTGTATTTACTCTGTTAATTGCGAAGTTAATTCAATTTACTCACTTAATTTCTGCATTACTCGTCCTTCACAGGAAGTTTTTAAAGAAAAGATGGGGGGGGGGGGGGTGTAAAAATGTAAAAAGAAGAAAAAGAGGAATTACTCTATCTTTTATTCTTCTTCTCAGATTTTTACAGTTTTCCTCATATTTCAATTTTTTCTTCAAAAACTTCCTCACGTTTACCTTGTACGTAAAACACTTCATTAGTGGCTAGCGTGGGATGGGACACGGAGGGTGGGTCACATTTTGTTCTTTTTCGGGTGGGTCGAGGGTCAGTACTCGAGTGGTTCAGGCGGGTCATGGGTCGGAAAGAGTAACCCACTTCCATCTCTGGTTGTGATTTTCCCCCAGCCCAATAAAACCCACTGGGTTTTGTTTTTTTCACAAAATAACTCACGTGAAAAAAACAGTATTAAACCCAGTGAGCTGGTTTTTTCTTCTTCAATTTTTAGGGATTAGCAATTGGATAAGGTGTTTCGGAGATAAAATTTTTTAACATATTAACCTCGACTTAGTTTAGAGGGGGATGCCATTTAGACTTAAGAGATGTGTGGAATGAATGAAGGGATGTTTAATAATCACATAATCACATTTCCTAGTGAAATGCAAAGTCACTAAATCAACTCCCAGTGGGCGATATCCTGTATGTGGCCAATCCGGGAGAACTACGTCAAGATGACGTCGAGGCCGAAGCCCGAGACGCCACCGCGACGTAGTTCGAGCGGATTGACCATATAAGGAATATTTCTCATCGGCTTATCGGCCCTAACTTTCAAAATGAAAAACAGAATTGTTGGGACAAATGGAAAGTTTGCCTTTATAGCTATTTATGCAAACATTATGTCGTCACGTTTGCATAATTTTACATTGATGCAGTCTGGTTTGCGGCCGATACCGTTTGAGCGGGGGAGTTTTACGTCTTTAGGGTAGGATTTCCTTTTTTAAAAAGATGCAGGAAAACACTTTTTTTTTTAACTTAATGGACTGATGTCTATTATTGTGTTGTACATCACGGAAACTTCATCATGTAAAAATTAGGTCGTTCGCCTTACAGTCTCGCCGTGTGGTATCACCCCACTTTACTGTGCATGGCGTCCATATCACGACACTTTAGTGTGGTGATATGAATATCACGGACTGTAACATGTGGTGATATAGGATATATCGTTGATTGTTTTTAGCATTGTGAAAGTTAGAGACCGTACGATAAATTAATCGTATTCATGTCGTAGGCGACATATTATTATTCTTTGGGATTACGGAGTATTTGGACGGGATGTGTAAACAGCCGAATTACGACCGTCAGTTTCTAAAAGAAAAAAAGAAGAAGCTGAAAGAAAACTTTGACTTTAATCGCCTAAGTCATCACCCAGTGCATGGCTTTTTTCCTTTCGCAGTGAGAGTGAATGTGAATGAATAATTTGGGTACACAAAGCGGGTTTTTCCTATATAGCGTGAACCCATTCACCATCCTTGCACTCACATCTTTAGCCTTTGAACTGGAATATCCAAATAAAAGCTTTGGTTTACGCAGTGATAACTCGTGTTGTATTTATGAAGGCTTTGGCGGTGAAATGTGTTCCTTGTGGCGTCTCCGTCGTATCTCGGAATGGAGCTTCGAGTCAACAGCGAAGTGGCGTATATTTCTCGAGCTATCCAAACCGTGAGTTCACGGTTTGTTGATGAAGTATGTGTTTGCGTAAGCGATGCGGTTCCTTGCATCCGCTGGCTTGGACGTAACAAGGAAAGTGAACAACGGACCACGCTTGACCGTGTTTTGTCTCACTGCCGACTCGGACTCGTTCCTTCCCGCCCACGTTTTCGCCATCGCTGAACAAGAATAGGCGGCCATTCTGAACGACAAACGAGCCTGGATTTTGTAGCTTGGAGTTTTATGTCTTCGGCTCTGGAGACCAGTGGTTGTACGGGTAGGTTGGGGGGATGGTGGGAAGGGGAAGATTTCAATTGCGAAGCATTCCGAAGGTCGCCATTTTGAATCCCCTCCAGTAATCGTAGGGGGAGATCAGGGGGTCCACGACGGTGATCGTGCCCCGCTGTTGATCTCGTACTAAATCTCGTAAGACGAGAAGGGATTTAAAGGTGGTCTCACGTCTCTGCTTCGAATCGCGCTCTTCGGTCGACGAACGGTAACAGACCCCTGAAATCTTCGAGGTCATGGCGCTCGTGGGAGTGCTCAGGTTCACGTGACGAGCAAACAGGGCTCGTACTAGGTGCTTGAAGTCCTGGAAAGTGCTGAAATTTGTTAAGAAAAAATCCGAGGACTTGGAATTCCTTGAAATTGTTCATTACGTCGTTGTAAGCCGTTGAATTTACATTTTTTTAATCCACATAATAAGATTGTATAAATGAAGGCTGCTACTTTAAGTACTACTTTTAAGAACAACGGCACAGCATGCTGTCCTGAAAATCTTCCCCCAACGCTTCCGTCCTACCAGGACGGAAGCGTTGGGGGAAGATTTTCAGGACAGCATGCTTTTCGAAGGTGCAGCTTCGAAACCGCCTTGAACCTCATTTATTTCCGCCAGCATTAATAAGAAAATTGAAGAATATAATAGAAGTGATTAGAGGGGGGGGGGGCAATAAGTAGTGGGGGGAATACTTCCGTGAACATGAACGTGGAAGAATATAATAAAAGTGATCATAGAAAGGGGGGAGGGAGAGTATTAGCTTTTGTGGGGTGGGTGATTTGAGTCACAAGATGGTGTGATTGAGGGAACGAAGCTAACGAAAATGAGCGTTTATTAGCCAGAGTGCGCGAAAATTTTTAAGAAACTTAATTCGGTCCAACATGGCCATACATGTGAGCTACCATACTAAGCAGTGTTGCAAACGGTGCATTCAACACCACCCGTACTTCAGTTAATTAAAAATAATACCCTTGCTTTGAGCGGGTTAAAGACAGACTTACCAATTGTTTTAAATAACTTCTCTGTCTGTTTGTCGTAAAATATTGTTGGGCTTATCTTAATTCCTCAACGTGTTTTATCAGTTCTTTACTAGGCTATGAATAGAGTCTATCAAAAAAAAAAAAAAAGCTGCGAAAAAAGCCGAAGGGAAACATGTACCTGGTGAAACTACTTACCCTGCGTGGTGAAATTCGAGCCAAGGACACTGAACCTAATTTATAACAACAGCAATAACGCAGACAAAAAATATAATTTTTCCCCTCGGGCTTTTTTTTTTATCACTGCTTTTTAGCCCTTCCCCCCCACCCCCCTCCCGCCCGCAGTTTTTTCCCTCAGCCTTTTTTCTGCAGATTTTTTCCCATCATGCGCACGAATAAAACGTGAACAATTTATTGTTAGTGCGATGTTGTTGGAAAGTTTGTTGATTAATGAAGATCCTTGAAAAATTGTTATTAGTCTTGAAAAAGTCCTTGAAAATATATTGATTTCGCAAAAGACCTTGAAGGGCTTGAATTTGTTTTATGCGATCGTGTGCGATTCGTGACTGTAGTTCGCCTAAAGTTAAGTTTGATTAAGGAAAGGTGATCGGTAAGCCGTAAACCATTGGGGAAGTGTTGTGACACTATTTCTTTATGTAATTGAGCGAGCCGAAGTTTCACATTGTGCGGCGTATGTTGGGCTTCGTGACAATTCGGTCTTGGACAATTCGGTCCCAAAATTACAGATATTGCGACATTTCGGTCCCGTTTAAAAACTAATTCTACGAAAATTCGGTCCCACCAAAATAAAAAATAAAATGAACTAGCCTGAATGGAAAAGAGAATTTATGCAAAATATAAATTAGCTGAGCTCCTTGTAGTGCTATAAAATGTGTTTGCAATTTATTACGGCTTTCATTCCAGCCTCGAATAGCAGTTGACAAGGTGAGTGGCCTATTCATTGTGATCATGGCATTTTATTTTTCAAATGGATTTTGCTAAGATGGAGAGAGGCGTTGACAGACTGATTTACCAGTTGTTTTATTTATGTACACAAGACACAATCCTTTGCAAGATGGAGCCATGCGATGGAGATGCGTAAACAGAAAAAATGGATGCCTTGGTAGTGTTGTTATTGAACGGACTAACAATACATAGAATACATTCCTTTTAAGATTAATTTTGCGATTTAGCAGATTTATAATATTTGGTAGGGCCATTTGTCAGCAGTTAACTACGTCACTCTTACTATAGAGCAGTGACATTTGCCGCCATATTGGCACCAGATTGGCACCAGTATGGGTTTTGGAGGGCATAACTACAAGGTGCACTACATAAAAATGGACGGAAAAACAACGGAAGAGCGGATTTCTTAAGCTTAAAATAACGTTGTTTTCTCCAACAACAAAAATTACGCGTTTTAGGTCTAAGAAATCATTCTTCACAGCATGGGCTTCAGTGTGACGCCCTTCTGTTTCTCTCTGCAGTGCCCCTTGCAGCTAACCCATTAAGGCTCCAGCATGGATTTATATACAATAATACTACGTCGTGTAACTGCTCTATAGGAGCATGATGATTGTAGCAATTCTTAATATATGCAAGATCAACGATGTTTCCTCTTTACTGGATACCCCAATCTGCTAGTAATTTGCTAGTGTTTTGTGTGCAGGGAAGGAGTTGCTATTATCTCGACACGGCAATTACCACGCCATGCAATCCTGCGTATTCACAGGGGGGGATGAACATGTACCCGATTACGAATTACACGCACTACAAGCACGTTCCTGCTTTGTTTCGCATCCAAAGGCCTCTCTGCTATCAGTTGCACCAGCATACCAAGGCAGCAAGGGAATCGTACTCGGGAGAATAGCAGAGGCCAAAGGTCCAGCTGTCGGAAGGCCGAATCCAATCAAATGTAAGGCCTTAGTGATCCGCTTCCTCGTGTCTGATTGGCTTTGCTAGGGGAGGCGCTGGTGTCGTCGCCTTTGAGTGGACACGCCATTAAGGAACAGACCGGAAGGGGGATGGGGTGATGGTGTCACCTCACTCACGGCTGTTGTTGTCCCTGTTGGTCAATATTGGTTGTCGCCTGAGGACCTGGATTGTCACTGACCAAGTCTTTCTGGTCTAAGCGTTTTCCTATTGGTTTTCAAGTGGAAGAATGCCTTGTCGTCGTTGTGTTGGACGCTTTTCAGAATGGCAGTTATCGCAACAACTGTCTAATTCTCTCTCAAGCTTGCGTCGAGCTTTTTGCAATGTCGACACGACTTCCAGCCTGTGAAACAAGAAATTTTCCGAGTTTAAAGGGTGTCAAACGCAAAGTAACTCACTGACTGGGCCGGAGAAAACCACTCGGGGTACACCAGCAACAAACAGTTTTAATTTTCAACGCTTATAACACCTTTGTGTCTTGATTACCTGACAAACAAATATACAACAGAGTGAGAATGGCAGCACAAATCATTTTGAAATGGTATAAAAGAATAAATACTTACAAATAAAAGCATGAATCAAAACAAGAGATGGGAGAACCCCACCATCTCAATATTGTGAACGTCGCCATATTCGATATGACGCCATATCCAATATGGCGACATTCACAATATCGGGATAGTGGGGGTTTTCCCATCTCTTTGTTTTGATTCATGCTTTTATGTATAAGTATTTATTATTACTTTGCGTTTTCCATCCTGTGATTTCTGGAAAGTTTGAAGTAAGTATTAACTGTCAATTTTAACGCTTAGGCTGGAAGGTTTAAACTGATATTTAAGTATTAAACTGTTTCTAACCGTGGTTAACGGAATGATGATTAAATTTTATGTTAAACGTTGAGGAACACAAATTTCGAATGGTATACTCAAGCGCTTGTCACCTAGCAGCAGCAAAAAGCTCTCAGCAGCAAAAACCATGCTGACTAAAAAGCAAGGGCTTCCATTGTATTTTTTTAAATTAGCACATCATAAATATTCTAAGCTAATATCAATTATGTAAGTAAAGATTTATTCCAGGAATAAACATGGAATGAAGCCCTTCCCTAAGTGAGATAAGAATACTATGCAATGTCAACATGAACACAAAGCAATACAATACTAGATGTGGACGGTAAATAATGATTTTTCATCAATGCTTGAAACCCGAGTGCTTCTGTGAATTCGGTAATTTGTGCGTTTTAGCACTAAATTCTTTTCCAGATTTAATTTCCCGACACCGAAGATAGAGGGAAATTTGTTGGAAAGGAGTTGAGTGTAGCTAAAACGCACAAATTATGCATTTCATACAAGCACGAGTGGGATTCGGTTTGAGAATTTTTGTTTTCTTTCCGCAAAACGATTCTCCGATGTAATTTCATTTTACGGTAATTTTGATTTACGATGTTTAGTCCTAAGATGTTTACGATGTTTTTTCTCTATTACGATGTTTAGGATATTTTCCTTACCAAATGGTGGTCAAGCCATTCGCTCCTTATCTTATCCTGATTGCCTCCGTAAACTTCATCTTACTTCTATTCATGATCGCTTTCATCGTGGTGACATGATACTTATCAACTTACTCACAATCTCCTTAGTGCGGACCCTGCTCTTGTTTTCTCTCCTACTTTCAATACTACTCGTGGTCATCCTTTCCGCATTTCTGCAGCTGTTTCCCGAACCAAACTCCGCTTTTAGTGTTTGACTGAAAGGGTTCTTCGTTCATGGAATGCTCTCCCTGCCTTTGTTGCGTGTGCTTCTTCGTTTAATTATTTCAAGTTATGCTTTGATGCTCTTCACCATTAAGCCTTAATTTAACTTGGGTGGGTGGGTGGATGTCCCGTGCATCGTCTATTTCTATTTCCATTCGTGGTCATCGTGGCTGAGCAGTGAGAGAGCTCAGCCTGGTTGCTGGAGGTTTGCGGATCTGGTCGAAACCCTTGGAAAGGGGATCTTGGCAAAGTTCCTGCCAGGACTGCCGGCCAGGGTAGCGTGAGAGGCTACCATGCTCCTTCAGCCGCTATGGGATCTATTCTGGCTAATTCTGGACAAAGTTTCGGCCCCGACGATGATCGGAGGTTTCCCGGATCGAATCCCCGGGCTGGCACCTCCCTTTACCAGATATTTCTTCTTCTCTAAAAATCTGGTAATGTTCAAAATTGAGTCGGTTCAGCCATACAAGCATTAATTGCGTCGCCTGACTTAAGGCTCGTCAAAATTTCTATTAAAAAAAAATTCTTTGGCATAGCTATATGGCCCTCATAACATTTCGTTAACCAACCTATAATTTAGTTTGTTTTAGCGCGTGTTTTTCTTATTAGGCCTAAATAGGCATTTTAATACCGCTGATACACCACGTTAAACGTACATTAACCGAGCAACTTCGTGTTTCCGTAAAAGTCCGACGATTCACGACTTCATTGCCCTAATACATAAAACAGATTTTTCCAACTGACATTTTTTCAAATTATCTCCCACGTGACCGTTTGCCCTTCTGAGTTAGTGTTCCACTTTTACTTGGAATCAACTTACTTCATTTGATGTCATTAATTAGGCAGAAGCATGCCATTAATGCAGTTTTTGCCATGTCGTGTGTCATCCGTTGGCCACAAATGGCAAAAAAAAGTGGCAACCCCCAAAAAAGTTGAGAATGCAATCCTTATTATGCTAGTGACATATTGCGAAGCAGCCAAGGCCGTCCCAAGGCCTTTTTCCGTTGTTGGGCCTGAGCCAAAATGAAACAACAGATACAACCTGTTGCTCGGGGAGGGGCTCAGCACAGATCGGCCAATCTGTATAAATTCTTAGGTTTGGTATGGTAATGATATTCATGTCAGTATCATCAGTATTGTTGGCATTTTTTAGCATGTTGTTATTGGAGCGGTAAATGTTGTAATATGGGTTGTAATACCGCAATTTGTGCCACTTTGTGGTATACCAGTTTGTGCCACATTGCAGTATATCACTTTGTGCCACAGTGCAATATAACGCTTTGTGCCACGCTGCAGTATATCACTTTGTGCCACAGTGCAATATAACGCTTTGTGCCACATTGCAATATACCACTTTCTGACACATTGCAATATACCACTTTCTGCCATATTGCAATATACCACTTTCTGCCATGCAATATGCTACTTTCTACCAGGTGGCAGTATACCACTTTGTTCCGAGCCAATCCGATCCACTACCTAACAGATGTCTGATACCAGTTTGATGCATTACCATTGCTTAAAGAAAAAGTTTATCTCGACTATAAGCTAAGGTTTAAAGTATCCTTTGATATGTAAGGGTCTACGTTTCAAAGAGCATTTCAGATTTTGTTCAGCTTATTAGTTTTTAAAATTTTGCCTATAAATCTACAGTTACAAGGAAGACGCTAACTAAGATTTAAATTGCCGCAAACCGCGTATCTTTATCTTGTCTGTTTCCAAAGTTATCAAATATTCCAGTTTTTGAAGCTTTCCACTGTAACTTTAGACCGAACTGCAGTATTACTAACAAAATGCCTTTTCTACCCTCGATTGCGATTCGTTACATATACCAATGCTGGTCAACCCCTACAAAACCGCTCTGGCACCGATATGTGAAAAAATGCAATTTTGGTTCCGTTCAACTAAATTTGGATAACGATAGAACCGTGAGCGTTAGAGTGGGAGAGTCAGAAATTGAGGTTTGCCCTATTTTTCTTCAGAAGGGTTTAGATCATCGTGTTGTCCAACTTTCATGACAATGCAACAGATTTTTGTTATGCAATGACAAATCAATACCTTGGATCTCATAAGCACCCGCGTAAGTAATTTAGGGCCGCTTCACCCCTTTTTATTGTGCAATAAATGAAAAATAAGAAAAAAAAATTTGCACCTACATCAAATTGCGAAAGTTTTCGTTTTTTATTTGACACACCAATTCACCAGCAACACAGCTTAGCCAGTTTTATTAAGTGCCATTCTGTTGCTAAAAGCAGCTTACATGACAACTCTGAGCTGGCTTCTGGGTGCGGGGTGCTGTTCTGTCCTTAGGCAAAGCAGACACAGAGCTGGAAAAACTGGTCCGGGTATCTGGCTAAATTTATGAGGCGAAGCCGAACTGCACATGAAAATGTAACAAAAATTGGCACACTCATTAGAAAGTTTAAAAAATAAAATAAAAAAGCCACCCATCCGCATCCAATTTTTCATCTGTATTAAAGATGCCAACAATACTGAGATGAAACTGACTTGAATATCAATACCATTGTTAATCTGTACTGAACCCCTGTGTGTCTGTGTCGTTACATTTTGACTCGGGCCCCAAAATATTAATTTTTTGCGGACTTGACAGCAAATTTCTTTGAAGTCATATCTTAGCAAACCGTGGCCACGATTCTTATTGGATCGGATCCAAAAGTGGTTGAAGTGTACAGAAGACCAGACTAGATAGTCACTGCAGCCGCTTGTAGTTTGGAAACTCCCCTTTAAAAACCTAAAAAGGAAATAGTTTGGTGTGCGCCTTTGGCTCAGACATTGGTCGAACCGTATTCCATCTTTTCAGGCTTGTTACGTTGGTGGGACAGAGCCGCGCCGCGGTTGAGATTCCTTGGGGATGGTGGAATGAAAGTTTAGGGCTCTCCACGTTGACCGGCCCTGATATTGCACACATTCCTCTGTGAACACCATTTGTAACCTCCCCCTTCCCCCTCTTCAACTTCCTTTTCGGCCTCAGTTTATTTTTTGGCTTCGGTGAAAATATAAAGAACAAGGCAGGAAAAAAAATAATAATAACCGAAAAGTATTTGTTCAATAAGAGCTCTGCACTGAAAAAGCGATTCCATCATCAAATCGTTTGTCTTTCGTATTTTTTGTTTTTTTGCCATCCTATCTAGTTGGTCAATCCGGTTTTGCTGCAGAACATAAGCGGAAAATTTAATTTGAAACCTGTTTTCAATAACAACAACACAATATCGCTCGCAGTCTGTTTTGAGAGCTGTTTTTTTT
>JAHWFP010102249.1:0-15283 GCA_023313725.1 Lithobius niger | reverse complement strand
ACAGAAATGTTCGTGTGGCTATATCTTCATTTCTTCCATCACAATATGACTTTGTTTCGGAGAAGGCAAATGCTGTGCTTGATGGGAGGGGGAGCGGGTAAGTGAAAATGACTTGACCGAGTGTAACGTCATAATGAAATTTATGACAAGATGATGTGTCGGCTTGGGAAAAGTTCGTAATGGTATTCCCAGTGTCCTTGATGCTGAATGTGCCAGTGATAGATAGTGAGTGCAGTGGCGAAACATTGCATCAGAAAGTGGACTTGGAGTGTGATAATTCAAATCTAAGCACTGTAAGCGAGTTAGTTCTGTGAGTGATGGCAACTGTCATGTGTGCACCGTAACTAAAACAAAAATGTTGTGCATGTAGGAAAAAAAAAAAAGGAAACCGCAACAAACGCTTCAAATAGAAACTGCCTAGGGATGCACCGAATACAAAATTTGCTGAATACCGAATATACAACCGAATAGTTAAACTGCCGAATACCGAATACCGAATATTCGGCACCAAACAATTTACATATTCGGCCGTATACCGAATTATTCGGTTCTGTGCCGAATAATGGCCGAATAGGCCGAATACCGAATTATTCGGCCGAATACTTAACCAAATACCTGTAATTTAAGTATATTTGATCATTTTTTTTCTTCTTTTAGAAATGTCAGAAGACAATTCCTCACAAACCAAAAAATAAATGCTTTGCTAAACGTTCTTACATTCACACTAAAATATATTTGGCCGACTACCAACAAATCTTAATACTATTCGGCCAAAAACCAAATATCATTGTTTGGCCAAAAACCGAATATCATTTCATTATTCGTCCAAAATCAGTATTCAGCCGAATACCGAATATCACTATTCGGCCAAAATCAGTATTCGGCCGAATACCGAAAATTCACTGAATTGAATTTTTGGCCGAATAGGCCGAATACCAAATAATTACCGAATATCATGTGCATCCCTAAAACTGCCTACAACAAACAAAACAAGTGCAAAGCCTATGAAAGATAACAGTACTACAAAAGTATCGAGTGATATGCCCAACTTTAGAAGGTACTCAACGTCGACAAAATCTGTATGTATAATTAGCAGCAGCGCAAAAAGTGATTAATCCTTGAAAAACTGTTTCAACGTTGCAGGGGACAGGGTCGACTCTAGTTTGTGAAAGTTGTTCCTTTTTAAAAGGAGGCTTTTTGTTACGTCATTGGAAAAGTGGAAAATTGGAAGCCACTTTTCAAGAAATTGTAGTGCCACAAAAATTCAGAAAGGAAATTTGGAAAGTAGGACACAAAGATCCCTGCAGAAGACATCTTTGGAGTAGTAGTCGAAATGAAGGATTCAAGAGGTGCTTTATTGGCTAGGCTTGACAGTTTCCGTGGACAATTTCGTAAAAACCTGTGATGTCAAAGACTTGGGAAATACGTGTTAACTAGGGTGCCATTGGTTAGTTAGCCAGTCATGGACGCACCTTTTTCGATGATTGTCGACGTGGTAGGTGCCTTAAAAAAGACGAAATAGGGAAATAAGTACTTGTTTACAGCAGTATATGCCGTAATAGAATAGCCGGCGGCAATACCAATTGCTTGTGTAAACTATTTTTAGACCATTTTTCAAGTACTGCTAAATCTTCCATAATTAGGGATTTCCAGGTGTCGTACAATGTGATCAAGGAACTCTGTTTACCTCAAAACTAACGACAACGTTTCTGAGCCATTGCGCATTGAAGATTGTTCGCAGTTTCCCATATAATACCAACAACAAACACAAAGGGAAAAAAAAGAAAAAAACGACAAAATCACCATACATCACGTCAGCATGCTGAAACCCATTCAGGAGAGGACAACTGAAGTGAACACAGTTATGGAGAACACATCGGTGATAACAGCAGCGATGAATTACCGTGTTGGGAAGTAGCTGTGTGATCCTTTAACCCCAGACGATGTGCTGCATCTGGCACGGACACTTTTAACCTACCCTAAGAACAAAGGAAGCGTCTCATAAGACTCATCGCAAAGGTGCCAGGTATTCTTTCCTTACGTCCAGGAAGAACAAACAAAGCTGTGCTTGATGTAAATCTTTGCTGTTTGCAAGGAAACTCTACAAACTATGCAATGGAGTGTCTGAACTTTGTGTGGAAAGTTAGCAAGTGGAAATATGCGGGTTGTGGTCATTGTGTGGTATTCAAAGACAGGAATACGTTGAAGTGATTGCAAACCCAGATGGGCACAAATCCAAGACTTTTGCATTGGAGACTTAACCCTTCAGGGATACAGATTTGACAGATTACACAAGATGGCAGCTAGCAACCGTTGCTGACACCCTGAGCTGAGCGTTCCAGGAAGAGTAATGGTTGCTTATATGTAATTCGCGTTTTGCTGTTTGTATTACCATTGGGGGTATCGTTCCACTCGGTGTGATGAATATGCAATAGCTAATCCAACTTTGCTTTCCAGCAAGTTGAATGAGTAAATTTCTAGCTTAGAGGTGGTATGACGTACGTAGGCCGTTAACAACCTGTAAGCATTTCGGCTTACAGAGAAGCTCCCATTTAATCATAGTTTTCTGTTGTCACTCTCTTTTACTCCAAACCTGTTCGATGAAGAGTCTACCTTCTAATTGCTGTAATTCATATTTTGCTTGTCTGATGTTGTCAGAGTGAATCGAGAGGGAATTCTCATTTAGATTTGACATTGTAGCCTAGTAAGATTGTTGCAAATCTGTGGTCTAGGCCCTAACCATTTATGGGAATGAGTGTTTTGTTAACAAACAATGTGAGAGATGGAGAGCTTTGGCATGGGAAGCTTAATCGAATGAACGTGAATCCAAACTCGGGAATTTCTGGGCAAAAGTGTGATCTGACATTTTATTTTCGGATTTCAGAGGAAAGTGGAGTAGTCTCAATCCTATGTTTGGATCAGTGATTTAGTACTGCAAAGTGCAATTGTGTGGTTGGTTGCAAGATGCTAATAGCCTAAGATTGTGATCTGCATTCTCTAACCTTCTGATCTGTGTGATCATCGGACTAGTGCAGTTGTTCTTGAGTAAGTGTGCTTATCCTAGTCTATTGTGGATATAGAAGTGTTCCCAAATGTTGGTCAGATTTGTCAGACTAACTGTAACTACTGTTCGTTCTGTGGTAATCTCCTTGACGATGTCACAATTGTGCTAACACTATTTAATTAAAGAAACTGGGTTTCAGCCATGTGTTGCCATGTTTTGTTTCGATTGTAGGCCATAAATACCTGAGTATTCAGAGGGCCATAACGATCCTGCAGTCAGATCATGCATCAGCAGTTACAACATTAACGCAGTGATGCAATATTATGAAACAGGCCCACGGGTTAAAAACGCACGCAAAATCATCTACGGCGCTCGTACGGAGTAGATTGAAACGGTACAACGATTCGGAATATAAAAAGAGTTAACGTTTACTAAAATAAAAGCGTAAGTAGCAGCATTATTAAAAAAAAAACTCAAAACGTACACTAAACTATTATTTTTAAAAATGGGAAAATTCAGTATTTAGTATTTGCTGTGTGCCTAGTCCAGCGGAAAGCATTTGGCCCCTAATGGTGTGCAGGGAAAAGTTCAAACGTTTTTCACGCATTAAGGTGTGTACCAAGGATCGGACCTCCCCAGGAATGTATTGCAGGGCTTTGGGATCACTCGCATCGAGCGGGAGAGGTGATATCCTTGGCAAAGGGATCTGGGGAAGTGCCGTACGGTCCGCGCCCCAGAAGTTAGTGTGTTCTTTAGGAAATCGGCGTGCATTTGTAACGTTTCATGCAATGCAATTTTCGTACGGATTCATTTCTAATTTTTCCAAATTTTTTTTTTAAATTTGGGGATTGGCTGAAACCCCAGGGGAAAAAAATGCCTCGTGTAAGTTGCGTACAATTGGTCCTAAGTCCTTTTGATCGAAATAAAGGTTCAGATTACGTAATTCGATGTCAAGTTGCGAGTATTCTATTTTTTTTCCTTCAAAGGTGTGCAAAGAAATGATAACCACTATTCGTTTTTTTTTTTGCTACTGTGCTACGATATGCGGGTCTATTTTTAACTCAGCGGGGATGAGTTATTTTTTTTCTAACGGCGCTGCGAAGAAGGAATTTTTTTTTGTAACGGCGCTGTGATGGGTGGAGTTTATTTTTTACGGCGCTGCGATGAACGGTATTGTGTGTTGATTCACCATACGCATAATAATTCGACGTTATTTTTATTTTATTTTTAGTTCTTGTTGACCTCTTCGTTTACTTTCATTTTCCTTTTTTTTTTCTTTTTGCTCATTATGGTTATCAGCGTTGGAAAAGTCGTGCGGCCTATGGCTCGTTCAATTCCACCGCTACTACTATTATTGCATTTGGCTTCCTTTATACGTTTTTTATCCTAGGTAGGCAGGAAGTGGTTAGCCTCGGGCACAAAACGCAGAAAAGGCTCGCGCCGTCATCCGTTCACTCACCTTGACTTTGAACAACTCTCCCTGCTCCCCTCCTCCCGCCCCCGCCTCCCCTCCGACCAGCCTCGTGCGCGTATACAACTTAGCGTTCATCAACATCAGTTTGGTGTCGACAATGGCGTAACAGAATAAATGTTGATAGGGAAATTTAGCATTGAACTCAAAATTTATAGATTAAAAAAAATGGGAAGGCTCGGAAGGCTGGTGGTGGACTATGATCGAATTTAATATTAATAATTGAATTTAAAAAAAAAAATTTTAAATTAATTATTTAAATACTGAATTGAATTATCAATTTTTGAATTGAATCGTCCCCCTTTGTAACGCCAGTGTAACACTTGGCATAACCCTTCAACCTAAAAATACGTGCTATTTTCTCCCCCCCCCCCCTCCCACTCCACAATTGAATGCATTTCTTTTGGATGAATTCGTTTTTGCAAGCTGTATTTCGTGTCTTGCAAAAGAACTTTGCAAGCTGTATTTCGTGATAATCATACTGAAAAAAAAATAAAGTAAACATTTCAATAGTCTCTAGTAAACATTAATTAGAAAAATAACTTGACTAATAGAATTTTTTAAAAATTTTGAAAAAAGATTAGTGAGAGATAATTTAGCGAACTTAGTGTGTTATACAACGCTTCGTCGTGCTTTTTCCCCGATTTTAACAGATGGTAACACGTTTGTTGAATCAACTCCCCCCCTGACGAAAAAATAGCAAAGTAGGAGAGCTAAACCAAAATTAGACTGAACAAAAGACTGGGGAAAGGGTTGGGAAACTTTGGGGTTAAATTAGGGTAAAAAAGCTTGTTTAGGTTGGGGGGAAAAGCCTATCCAAAATTGGGACTACTAGAGGCCTAATAAGCCAGAAATACCCCTAACCAGAAGACCTAGCAGGGGTTGAGGGAGGATCAGCCGGGTGGCTGGCCCGAAGGCTTTCTGATTTTACCATGCTGGCCCCTTGCTTAAATACTTTTTGGTAACCCCTGGCAACCGCGAAATAGCCAGGGTCTTATGGGTAATGGAATGTTCTATTATGTTCTAGAGGCAGGAACCCGAAACTAAATTATAAGACATAGATAATGTCCACCTATGTTAGAATGGACACCCAAGACTAAGATTGGCCAGTGGCCCCAGCAAACACGCAAGTAACAAGATTTGCGACACCCCCCCCCTCCTCACCAACCCCCACTTCCAGGTGTTACGTAATTGTAAATAACGCTCCATGGTATCAATAGAAGTCTTGTACATTATCGTGATTAGTGTGTTTTAATACAGATTTATCTTGAATTTTTTTTCATGGGTCGATCAAAATTTCACGTAAAAAAAGAATGCATTGAGCACGTGTCAAAGTCAAAGAACCACAAAATTTGACCAATTTCATGGATATACTAATTTAATTAGGACACAGCATCGACGTGGCCCTTTGAAACACAGACACCACACAGGTTGAGAATTTTCTTTGTTCCATTTTTGTACCCGCACCACTAAAAGGAAACTGGCTCTCCTCCAATGACTTGAAACATTAGCGGTCAGATCTTGAAAGTGCATGAATTTTTCATGCATGAAAGGGCATTAATTCCTGGAAATTGTTGGACAGGTCCTTGAGTGCTTGATTTTTTTTTTTTTATAATTAAAGGTACATTCCTCCCGCTTGGATTTCGTATACGGTTCAATTTTGCAACATTACTTCAGGAGTAATTTCATGAAATTGGGACAATTCGGGTTTCAAATTTTTTATTTTTTTATTGTTGCAAATACAGATGGTTTTGTTTTTCTTAGCCTTATACTGTGGTGCTTATTGCAAAACAAACCTTAGCAAAGATGAAGTGTTTCCCCTACAGTAGAACTCCTGGCGACACCTATACTGAACGCGTTTTTGAAACCTTATTTGTTGAGCCATGGAGCTGACGCTGAACTAAGTAACACCATTTTTTTTCTTAAATAAAAGGTTGTCGCAGTACTTTATTGCAACAACTTGGCACCAAATAGAAATCAGTAATTTATATGATAATATTCAAGCTACAAACATTCGTTTTAAAAGCTATCTATTGTACATTTTACAGCTTAGTTCACGTGAACATGGAGGCAGTAACATGCCTCGGAGTTGACATTTTTGAAATACTTAATTTTTTGCAATGAAGAAGAAAATTATTTAGAAACTTAATGTAGCCGTTTATTAAACACACTTAGCAACAAATGGATTCACAGAAATAAGTGTTAATATTTAACTAATTTCATTAAAAAAAAATTGTAAGTAACAAGAATTGTCCTCGTTTCATGAAATTACCCTCAGACAAGTGTAAATGTTGCGAAGGCATTTATTTTCCTACTTTTTTCCTCGGAAAAAAATATATGTAATTGTTGCAAAAGCTATTTCGTTAAGGAAGCTCGAATATAGCGAGAATGGGTCAAAAACTAGCTTGGTCTCAATCAAAGTGAGGACACTTTTTTTTCTTTGAGTTTGATTCAAACTTTAAACCATTTGACCAAGTTTGCAGATATAACAAGGGAGCGGAGTACGTTCACGAGAATTTGATGTAAATACTGGGGTAAAAATGTTAGGCCATCTTAACATTTATTTGTTTTTATGTACCCACCAATCATTGCAGGCTAGTTGTTTAAATAAAACAGATCCTTGAAATAAATGGGCCTATTTTAGAATAAAATCCCCAAAGTTCTTGAATCTTTGTTGAGTGATTTTGGACGAGCCCTAATTGTCGGCGTGGGCGTGACTCAATCAAATACACTACTTTGTTCTAGCTAACATACAATACTTTCTGATTTTGGCGGGCGCTAACCAGTCTCTACCGCGCTATGCACTTGACCGCTTCTACTCGACTCTACCCGCTCCCCTCCCCCTTCCAATCTACTACTACTTTCTCTGTCTGAGGATGTCAATGACCTAACCCCCCCCCCCCCCATCCTTTACCTTCCGTAGCCCATGCACCGTTGTTTACGCTGGAACTTGTGCTTGTTCATAACGTTAATGATGAAGATGATGACATCAGAGTGCACGAGGGAAAATTTTTAGCTTGACTTACCTGTTTAGAACTTCGTGGTCGGCCTCTTGGTGAAGTTGAGCAGCCGCGTTGATGCGTGGCCAGTACTCTAGTAGAGATCCCTGGTTGATGTCATATTGCGCTTTTTGGTGGTCGGGAAGTCGTAGTGATGAAACTAGTGGTGTAGGTGTGTGTACAGTGCGAATTTGAGGTTTTGTGATTGTGTACTGTTTTATTGGATTTTCGCTGTGCAAAAGTGAATGTGATTTGGAGAAAGGAGTGCAAAAAAAATGAAGGTAGGAATTTTTATTTTTATTTTTATTTGTTAATTTTTTATATTTTTTTTTAATTTATGGTGAGCGATTGCGGTAGTTCGGCAATAAGGATAAGGTTAACGACTCCAACCAGGCGAAATTGCTACGACACCACTGAATTCAAAGTTGGGAGGCTCCGCCCTCGAGTGGCCGAATGCCGATTTCGATTATGTTAATTTTTTTTAAAATGTTGATATCAATTTTAAGGTGTTGTTCTAAAAAAATAGGGGCGTTTAGTGTAGTGTAATTGACTATTATCGAATGCCATTGCGATATGCGCTGTAGGTATATCGATTTTGTTAATTATTAAGATAATTGTTTTCCTGTTTTTCCCGTAAGCATAATTTCGAGGTGTTGCTCACTTCAAAAAATGGTTTACAGTGAATTAGGATTTCCAAGATTTTTTCCAGGGATTTACGGTAACAGCTATTTCCAAGATTTCCAGTGATTTCTTATGATTTCTCTGGGATTTCCAGTGATTTCTAATGATTTCTGCAGAAAATCCAGTGATTTTATAATGGTTTTTCTGGGATTTCCAGTTATTTATAATGATTTCTCTGGGATTTCTATGATTTCTGTGGGATTTCCAGTGATTGCTAATGTTTTCTCTTTGATTTCCAGTGATTTTTAATTATTTCACAGTGGTTTCTCGTGATTTCTGATGATGTCCCAGAGTTCTGCTCGTATGATTTACAATCGATAGTGGGTGTCCGGGAAGGATGAGGGGTTGTTAACTTCAAAAAATGGTTTACAGCAAAATTATGTTTTCCAAAGATTACTAGGGAATTTCAGGGATTTCTGACTGCAGTGTACAGGGATTTCCCCAGAGTGACCAACCTCTCGCATTATTTGTAAAACAACTTTTGTTTCTGATTACACTCTTATTAAACGAAGAAACGTACTGGTGGCAACAGTGTGAACCTCAAAAAATGACAAGTGAGCAGCAAAGGATGGCAAGGGGGCAGCGCCCCCCTCCCTCCGCCTTCGAAGGGCCATTAAGGGCCTTCATTTCTGCAAAAGTATAAAAAATAGAACTAACAAAGAACGTTTACTGGTAGTGTCAGGTAGCAAAAAAAAAAAACAAGCCCTCAGAATTTCGGGAAGGTAGTATTTCCTTAAACCGCCACTGATGAGCAGCAGTTATGACGAAAAAAATCAGTGTTGGTTCTACTGTGTTTCTTTGTTTAGAAATACTAATATTTATACCTAATTTCCCTTCATTAAATTTTTTACAGTATGCGTACTAAATGAGAAAAATATTCTAAACCATAGACATGTCCTATTCTATTTCTAAACGTTGTAAAACGTTGTGAGTTTTTAATTTTTGCATTAGGAAATATTTTTTTTGTTGACGAAAAAGATACGTCTGGTTAGGTCGCCTAATTTTTGACTCTCAAAACACTCAAACATCGCTAAAAAAAAGGTTTGTAGGCCTAAGTTCCACGCTTTATTGCTTTGGTAATAATTTGCCCCCAAAAGTTGGAAAAAGCATACGATGAAAATAATTCTGTAGAGGCAAAATTATTAAAAATGATTCTCAAACGATAATTTTGATGCCAATTGCGTATTTGATTACAGTTTTATGAAAAAATTAAATAAATAAAAAACAAGAGTCTATTTTGAGCAGCGCAATGAACTAGCTGGGCAAACATCGCATATATCTTCATCCTGAAACGGCGCTTTCGTTACCCGCTCTAATGTGCGAACATTGACGTCGTAATTTACCGTTTTAAAATTGTAAAATTGGTCTGTCTTGGTTCCGCGTCAGAGGCAATCATTTGCATTAAGGTTTTCCGCTCCGCTTAAGTTGTAGGCTTATTGTTTTGTTGTTGTTTCTGTGAACGTTTCTTTGAACTGCAGCTGTCTATTTCAACTTTTGTCCAATGGACGACGCGTCATTGACCTCTGAGTTTGTCTGACGCCTTGGGCTGCCATATTATATTTTTACTTAGGGTCATGCATAGCGATGTCGGGACGGCAATCGCCATTTTGATTTATCGCGATAAAAATGATCAACCCTTTTCTTATCGTTCCTTTTCCGGTAAGGGGTGGTTCAACAATCCCGTGGTCGCGACTACAACGCCCCCCCCCCCCCGCGCTCTTCTCCCTACCTCCGCCCGAGAAACCATGTGGTCGCCGACCTGTTCGTGCATTATTGTATTAAAAAATGGGTAGGCCTGTTTATTATATTGGTGAAAAGATCCACTACTAACTATTCTTTTTTAAAGAGAAAAATTTTTTTCAATAAATTTTTTTGAGCCTTATGTCAGTTGAAGCAAACAATAGCTCGTATAGGTCAAGGTTAATGAAATATACAGGGTGTCCCAAAAGTCCCAGTCCAGCCTCATAACTTTTTAAGGGGTTGAAAGAAACTAGTGAAACTCTGGTACTGTATGGTTGGTTAAAGGATCTACCTTTTTGAACAACCGGTATTATGCCAGAGTCCCTGGGGGGGGGGGGGGGGCCGGGCGCCCCCCCAAACCAGAGATTTCCAATGAAATGGGGGTATAGGAATACCTTATTTGAAAAGTCTTCATTAGGCGAGTAAAGTGCCGCAACGATTGCTTCGATACGATGAGCCCATCCAAGATGGCAGCCGGTCAACATCAGGAATTTCCTCTACATCCATATGTCTTACTCAGGCTAAAGATGTCGTAAAGGGACGTAGGTGGAAGCAAAATGCTTCGTTCACCCACGTCTTTTGCGGTTTTAAACCCAGGGCGTGGGCTGCAGTGCCCCCCCCCCCCGTTCCGGGGAGGGGGGTCACTGAGGCCCACAATCTGGGCTTCAAACCGCAAGAGACGTTGTAGGTGTGATCCAACTAAATTACATACATTGCCAGAGTTTCACTAGTTTCTTTCAACCCCTTAAAAAGTTATGAGGCTGGACTGGGACTTTTAGGACACCCTGTATAGAGGAACCGGCTGAAAGCTGCCTATCACTCTGTCTACCATTATTTATTTCTGTGTAGCACTTGATATCAACGAGCGGAGGAATGCGCAAAGAAATGTCTTTTCACACAACAAACTAGCCACGTGCCTCCTTAATCATTGGATGTAAACTTGGTGCGTCCACGTGCACCAGGGAGCAAGCGGTCAAGGTCAACGATATCACTGTCACTAGATGGCGCCCATCTAGCGGTTCAAAAACTGCGTTTCAAAACGGGTGTTATAAAAAAAAAAAAGCTCCCGTGATGTCGTTGGGCTTCAGTTTGACCAATTCCTAGTCAATTATCTGTTCAAATGATATTGGCTGTGGATCTTGCTCGTTGCTTTTGTGTCTAGGTGTGTTCATAAAGGTCAAGGATCGTACTGTACAATGCTGAGCCGTATACCATCGTGTTATTATATTGCTTTTCGTGCTTTTCTTTTCTCGAAAACCGGACAGTTTCTCGTTGATTTCGACTTGAATTCTCTCCTGGTAACAGATTCTCACTAAATAAAAAAATCAAAAAAAAAAATTAAAAAAATCTGAATAACCTTGTAAATATTATTGTTCGGTTTTTCCGCGAAGCATGTTCGTTTCAGTGAAGCGAATTCAATTCCAAAGGACATTGTACCCTACTGAAAGGTCGTGTACCATTGTATCGTATCGAAGACAGGTGGTCCTTTAGTCGAAAACATGTGATTGGTAATCAGACAATGACGAGGCGTGCAAACGTTTTTTCATAGTTTATAGCTGCTGCTGTCTACTTCCTACAATCGGTATAAACTCAGTTATGATGCACGGTATAACTTCTGTAACAGTGTCGCACAGAGCATTGATTATGAGCTAAACGATTCGGGACCAACAGCTTTTGGCTTTATTTACGCTTTGGAAGCGTGGTAGACAATTTTGTTTTACGCTGTGGCTTGGAAACGGGAAAGTGAGTGGTGGTATAGTGTGAAGGTAAGTCCCACTCTGAAGAGTTTTTTCTAATTTACGGCGTACGTACAAGTGTAGGTTTGGTGCATTTCGGAACTTGTTGCCGTCTGTGTCAGATGCGACTAAGCACTTTCCGTGTGAACGCTAGACGACGGATGTGACTGATGCGGAAGTAGACGGCAAACGCGAGTTACGTAATAAAATTGTGACCTGAGATTGGCTCACACCCGAAGCGTAACACCGTCTAGGGAGTATGCGTGGTCCAGGACGAACCGCCCCTTGGCACATATAGGAGGAGCGTTTCTTGGAGGAAATTTAATCATCCCTGTGTAAGTACTCAGGACACAGACCAGATCCAACTGGTTCGAACAGTAGTGCCCGCTCGCTGCATGTTTGTTGGTGCTCGGCCAGTTACCGTGCCGGCTTTATTTGCGCCTTCCCGTACATGTAACAGCCGTCGCACCTGTTGTAGTACCCCCCCCCCCGAGCTCTTAAAGACAAAACCTTTGCACGAAAGAGTGGATTCTTCAGCAGTCTACGATGTAGTGGGCGAACTGCGAGCACGCCATGTGCCGAAGGACCCGGATTCGAATCCGGCCTCAGCCTACGTCTCTGCATTTGGGACGAGAATGGCACCGGGAATGCAATCAGGCTCATGTTGATTGTGCATGTAAAAGATCTAGGCATTTTCTGTCAAAATTGTCTCTCTCTGACCCGAGATAACGTTAGCATTGAAAAGAACGGTTATCCGAATTGCTATTTCTCTTTTATTTTTTAACTTTTCTAGGATATGTCGCGTTACGTACCTTTGCCGTCCACTTCTTGAGCTGGTCGCGTCCAGCCTGCAGTGTCCAGAGGGGTAGTTCCCTGACACTAACATTGCATTTCAGATCGATACAGCACGCTAACCTGAGCACAGCCAGCAAGGCAAAAAAGGGTCAATTGCTTATTTTGCGGTGTTTTCCTAAATTGTAGCACTTGATATTGACAAGTTGTCAGTATTAATTGACTGATAAGAGCCACAATTTACCTACTTCCCTCCTCCCAAACAATATCTCGTTATGTCTCTCATGCTACCACCTCTCGTGCTAGTCAGGGCGCATTTGCAACGACTCGCTTTTGCATTCACGCAGCTGGAAGCTAGAAATCATTTGAAATTCCAACATGGCGGCGGTTTTAGCTCTGTCGGCTCGCAACGAAAGCCGTCAATAATGTGGGTTTAGAAGCGACTAGGATAAATGTTTCGTCAGGAGGAATTCTTCATCTTATTGTCACGGATTGTAAGACTGCGAGCATTGGCTCAAACGATGTGGGATTTAGCTAATCCAGGTATAGCGTTGTTACCATGGTTACCATGTGAGCGCGATTAAACAATAGATGTGGAGAATCGTGGCGTAAACGAGCCTTTACGCATTTAACGAAATGATTCACAACAACGACCACTCATCATTGCTCCCTGGCTCGCAGTCAGCTTCTAGCTAGCGATATGTCCTTCCGTGATAAATGCAACCTGCCAGAAAATTCAACCGCAACAAAATAGAAAAAAAAAAAAAAAGGAAACAACATGTCCGTCTGCCTCAAGTCGACTCGGCCCATCGTTATTCCTTTCAAGATAGCCTACCGTAGGCGTGCAATACTGTGTTTGCTTTGTTGTTGGTTATTTGGAGTATTCCGTCCCGTCCAGTTTAGGCTAGTCATTGCAGGGCGAGGTCAAGTAGGTAGTTTGCCTCAGGCTAAACACCAAACTTGGTGGGAAGTCCTCATTTTATTTTTATTTTTTTCTCTTGTTGATTTATGTTCAGCCTTAGCGAAACCTAAATGGGCTGCGACTTTTTTTTTTTCCCCTATCACGCACCGTTAAACTTTCGTTGCTTGTTGCGATCGTGAGTGCTGTTTGTGTTGTTAGGTAACGTTCGATGTTGAAGCAACCAAAAATAAATAATAATAAAAAAAAAGATAATAGTAGACTCGAGATAACGAAATCGCGCATGAGGAATTTCTCTAAGCAGCGAACAATTTTAACTAATTAGTCGACAGCTCCAGTCCATGTAGTAGAAACTAGCCCGGATGAATGAAGTTGGATTGAGGCCCTGTGCAAATGATTATCCAGAGGCTAGGGCCTTTCTTCATTGTGAGGCCCCCAGTCTATTAGAGGCCCTATTGAGGCCCCATCTGGTCGAGATCCTGTGCCCATTGGATAATCCGGCCCTAGGTAGAAATTCGTCTATATGAAGAACCTCTCTATAAGGAACAACTCCATAAAAAGAGCACGTTTACAGTAAATGCTCACATACTAAAAATTATCACCCTAAAAAGGAACCAAAGTGCTGTATTGACGAAAAACCACGTCAATACAGCGATTTGGTTCCTTATTACGGCGATATTTTTTAAAGTATGTGGATTGACAGACAAACACCAGGCAGGTTATCAGCTTCACGTTGTTTTACATTTTCAAATGTACAAAAGCAAAACCGATAATGTTTTACACTTTCACTAGTGCTTTTTATTCCTATTGTTCAATTGCGCCGATAAGTTACAATGAACAAGTGTTTTTTTTCTCCAATATTTTCGCTTTGCAGTTTCATTTGCAGTTGCCTCAACTTCATATGCATTGGGAATCATTGTAGTGCCGAACTCAGTTTCAGGACACTATTTCATGCATATATTACCAAATAATAAACTTGTAAAGTTGTAATACTATTCGTTAACTGCGAATATGAAATAAAAATCTACGTCGCGCATGTGAAATAGACAGACTGGCGTGTGTCGGTTTTTCGTACGGTGTTCGAAAATCAAAAATTGATCTATTTTTCTAATTTTTTTTTATAATTATCATTTTGTACGTATAAATGACAGCCATTAAAAAGTAAATAGGAAAGGAAAATGGTGTCACAGCTAGGCCCATGGTCTATGACGCTGCTGAAAGTGAAAGCAGGAGTTAGAAGCTAGTAATACTAATGTTACAAGAAAACAAACTAGAAATAACTGGTTTGCGTGGATGGTGGCAAAAACCGATACCGAAACCGAAACCGCGGTTTTATGGCCGTGAAAACCGAAACCGGAACCGAAGTCGAAAAAATGAAACCGATCCATCCCTATTGTACACCACCTTTCACACTATTTCCCTATTTTTACACTTATTTTCCTATTATCTTCCTATTTTACACTTATTTTCCTAGTTTTACCCTTATTTTCCTATTTTACACTTGTTTTCCTATTTTACACTTATTTTCCTATTTTACGCTTATTTTCCAATTTTAGACTTATTTTCGACAGTTACATTTCGGCGAACCACAACCCAAAACCGAAACTTTTAGGCCGAACATAAATAACCTATTAAAGTTGCATTAAATTTTGTGGTTTATACACCCGAGTTCTTTCAATGTGAGTGAATTTCCAACGCGACCAAGATTAATCAGCATTGCGAACCTTACGTAGAGTTATCTAATTCTACGGCCTCTAAATTTCCGACTTCCGGAAATCTTGAGAAGTTCCCCTTAAAAATTAATAACTGAGGCCCATAGGCTTAAAAAGCACGTCTTATCAAAAACTCTATTTTGCGCCCTTGTTAGAAAACTCAAGTTTATTGCCAAAAGAACCCAATTTCCGCCCGATATAAAATGCATCGCTGCTTTAATATTAAAAC
>JAHWFP010102248.1:0-16238 GCA_023313725.1 Lithobius niger | reverse complement strand
TTGAGCAATTAACGACGATCGATGACGAGGGGGGGGAAGGGGGTTAAAAATGGCCAATTTATTGATGACGTAATACTAGAACGGCCCCTTGAGGCAGTTGGTCTCAATTTTTTTTCCGTAGACCAGCTTCCACTGAGCTATACTTTAATATTTGAGAACGTTTGGGAGTGCATCACATTTTTTTACAATTAAATAAATTCTTTAAATCTTGCAGTATCTTATTTCCCTTGTTTAAATTTCCTACCATCCCAAAAATATCTTTTCTGACGTGTTTTGCTTTGACGTTTAGTGGTCGTGATTTGTTTGACTGCTACCACGAGTATGTAATGAAGACTCAGTTTTGAGATTTGACGGTTGGAAAGAATTGCACACATTAGTAGGCGGTAGCTTTGTTTTGTTGACTTGGTCAACAAGCATACCAAAATCTATTTAAATCCGCCGAAGCAAATCGGAGAACTGGACCTGAGCTGAAACTATGAAATTCGTTTTTGGCTTATTCTTGTTGTTGGCACGACACGTTTCTTCTAAGCTCTCTACAGGTCAAACTATTTGTCCTACAAACCTGGTTCGTAGCACATTTCACAGGTATTGCTCTGTAAATGTTCCCTTTTCATAAGGCCTTTTTAATTGGTCGGTGGTTCAGGAGTTACGGAACTCTAAACGACCAGATTGATTGTTTTACATTGTTTCAAATATTATTATTATTATACAACAATGCCAATTAGCAAGCGCCAACTACAAGACGTAGACTCCAGATTCAAGGGTTTGTTTCCATAATGGTTTATACCAGGTTATTTCTTTTGTACAAGCAGCTCCTTGACGCAATATTGCCAAAGGCTAAAGCCGAAATCTAAACTACTAGAAAACAAAGAACTCGTTTGACGCTTAAGGTAAGTTTTAACTGATCCGAAGTCAAAACAGCAAAGGAACACAAATAAACTTTCTTGTAAGGTTTCAGATAGCGCAGTGTTGCTGTAATGTTTACACCACGTGAAATCTTACTGCTGTATCCAACCATTATACACGTAAATACAATAAAGTCAGAGCCGAAGTTTCAACACCTTTCATGTCCAAACAAAGGAAAAATAATGTAAGGCTATACACTTGGCTAAAACTATGAGTGTTCTTCAGTCACGTGGTCTACTTTCCGTTCATCAACCTACTGATGATGCATACATCATTTTTCAAGATATTCAAGCACTTTTTCCAGGCATGGAATTTCATGATTACTTTCCAGGACTTTCCAGGACTTTCCAGGTTTTCAAGGACTCGCACGAGCCCTGAATTACCTGTAGAGATGTGCTAACACACTAAGTAACTCCATTAATTTTTTTAACATTTTCCAGCTATGTCCCGTTTAGTCAAGTAGCGTGCACCAATCATTAGCCGATATATCGAGTGAAAAAGTAAAAATGGTAAGAACATTTGACTACGGTAGTACGGTTTCACGTGGAATAAACAGTATAGCAACACTGTAGTATCTGAAACCTTACAGTTAAGTTTATTTGTATTCCTTTGCTGTTTTGACTTCGGATAGTTAAACCTTACATTTAAGCATCAAACTAGGTCGTTTTTGTTTTCTACTATTGTATTGCTTAAAATATTGTTCTCAGGCGGGTCTTGGTGGGTCACATTTCGTCGCAATTACGCCGTCAGGTGAGTGGTGGGTCAGGATTCGGGCGAGCCAGTGGATCATGGGTTTAAAAAAGTGACTTATTTCCATTTGTAGGAATAAGTGCGCCGAAAATATTGGATCAGGAATAGCAGTAAGCGTTTTAGAAATGGTACACACATTTGACTGCAGTAGCAAGATTTCACGTGGACTAAACAGTACAGCAACACTGCAGTATCTGAAACCTTAGAGGAAAGTTTATTTGTATTCCTTTGCCGTTTTGGCTTCGGATCAGTTAAATCTTAACCTTAAACATCGTATTTGTTTTCTAATTAGTGATACTTTGACATAGGCCTACCAAGTTGACCTTCTGTACTCTTGGCAATCACACTGAATTTCGCTCGTGTTCTGTTGTAAGTTGGTTTATCTGCAGAACTCTTCTAGCGGCTTTCGCATTCATTCGTATTATTGCTAGAAAACTAGCAAAATGGACAACGACCATTTTAGCTTGAACACGTGAGGGTGACGTCAAGCCACTACATAAACCAATTTGTAACAAGGAGTTACAATTTCCTCTTCACGTTTCCTCAAAGTGCGGGTGAATTATTGGCTCACCATCATTATTAGCATCTAGACACACGCTAGTGTTTCGCCGCCAAGTAGATGTTAAATTGTTGTCAGACCTCAATTGTATTCCGATACGAAAAGGCGGCTCACTAGCAGACTCTGTCTTTTAACTATAACGAGCTTATACCTGAGTTCAGCCTACTGGTGTAAAATCCCCATGCGGTAGAAATCTTTGAAAATCGTTGAAATCAGGTGTCTTGGGTCCAGTACCGAAGAAAACTTCAGTGTGGGAACATGTCCTTTATGGAGAGTAGGCCTCCCTTGTCAATTCTCATAGGGTATAAAGAGCTCGTTAGGGAAAGTTGGCATATCTCAACTTTGGCACGCAGGTAAAGAGTAGTAAGGGGGAGTGCCTTTTTCTAAACTGGGGGTTGGAGCTAGAAGCACGTGGCTCTGAAATGGCGCATAAATGCAAAATTGTTATAACCATTGTTTGCATTGTCATTCAACAGTCTATGATCACATGCGTAAGTGTTATACGCGCATTGTTTTAGTACCTTAATTGTCAGAATACATTCTTGCTGCAAATCACCGGCTCACAAAAACAACAAATTTCACTAAGAAGCCGGGAGTCTTTCATTGCAAGAAGAATTGGAAACAAAATCCAGATCGTCAGCACAGAGTCCAATCAAGTAGAATTTTTTTTTTGTTTCAAAGAAGTATGTCTTAGTAATGTGCCAAGTTTGCTGGTTACGCTAGACACATGCTAGTGTGACGCTGTCAAGTAGACGATCGACCAAGTAGATAAGATGAATTGTGATTGAGTGAACAATTCCAGCTTCATGGCGTGATTAACATTAAACTCGAGAGAGGCAACTGAATGGGGATGCACTGATTGAGTGAGCGAAGCGGACGCAAATCAGCGTTTGTTAGCCAGTGTGCTCAAAAATGGGATTGAACAAACTTAAGCATGTAAAGCATGTGCATACAATAAATCAAATTTGTTAGTTTGGCTGATGTAACGCTAATTGGTCAATGGCAAATGTGAAACTTATGAAGGAGAAAATTTATAGACGCAAAATATAATTCCTCCAGACAAAAAAAGGTAGAAGTGACACTCCTTTTAGAGTCACAGTCCTATGAAAATTAATATCCACCCAAAACCAAAACTTGTATAAGGGAACCTGCCAGGGTTCCAAAAAGGGTCGGCCTTTGAAAGTATATGATATCATTCAACGATGAAAAGGCCGCCAGGGTTAATCCTATTAGCCAAGTTAATCGCACCTTGTAATACTTTGGACGTTACATCAAAACTTGCAGATAACAATATTCTAGTTTCATTTAACTTTCGAACTATTAATAGGTGCGATTAACTTGGCTAATAGGATTAACCTTGGCGGCCTTTTCATCGTTGAATGATATCACTACTTTCAAAGGCCGACCCTTTCTGGAAACTTGACGGCTTCTCTTATACCAGTTTTGGTTTTGGGTGGATTTGGTTAATATGAAGTCTACCCTTGTGGCTGGCGTTTGCTGATTGATATCGTTGCCTAATAACAATGTTTAAAACAATATAAAACAATAAAACTGATCGTTCAGGACCTCGAACTCCGAAATGGCACGACCAATTGAAATTTCTATTTCTTTAAAGGCCACATTTGCGGAAGTATCTCTTTCAAATGAGCTAAGGACCAGGTTTCTAGGACAAGTGGTTTAGTCTGCAGAGACCATTGTATAAACGCGTGTCCAAAGACCAACAAGTCCTAGCCAACAATGAAAATCACGATTCCAGCTCAAGTCCAGATCTCCGAAGTGACAAATCGGAAATTAATAAAAGTTGGTACGCATGTACTCCAAGTCAAACAAATCTTTACTAAATTTCAGTGGAAAATATTGAAAGACGGCAGAGAAATTAAGCATCGAAATTTCAGCTTTAACACGAGAGAGTGAGATCAACGCCTTTAATAAAGGAAGATAGGACCTGAAAAATGCCTATGAAAGTCGTGACAGCCGCCAGGAGAAGTCTCTTCTTATAATGTATCTTCTTAGTAGTAAAATTAAACAGAATTATACATATATGTATATCGAGATTATCCCAATGAAAGTGTAGATGATGGCATGGTTATGCTTCGTGCTATCTAATTCCCATGGGAGTTCTGAAGTCTACTCAAAACCAAAACCGCCTGCCTTATAACCTTCCGCCAGCCTCACAACACCCACGCGACGATCACATCCGCGTATTTACCACAACTAAGGTCAACTAAGACGGTAGCTTCGTTCCTCGCAGCGAAAAATATGACTATGTCTCAATTCGCATTGCGCTTAATAGTCCAGCCAGCGTGAACCCATTGATTGTGTCGTCACAAAATTGTGTGTATTTTAAAATCACAATTTATAATTTTCTAGGCTAGTGTCTTATAATTTTGCTTCGGCGATCTATTGAAATAATTAATTTATTAATTAATTAGTGTATTAGATTTTAGATCTCATGGTAATTATTTGAAAATTAGTAGATGTACACACAGAGATGAAACGTCATGATTATTGTACGCGCGCAATGCATGTTTTACTGACGGGTCGTTAGTAAATAAAGTTCCATTATATTCAACAGAAAATCTCCTGGACGTCACATTTAAAAAAGGATTTTTAGCAAGGGAAAGACTAATGGTAAAGAGATAGACCTTTGGGGCCGTACTTGATGTGGAGGATCGAGACAAATGGCGCTGGGAGGTATATCCCTTTAAAAGAGAAGCGAACAAGTTCCTGAAACGGTCGGCCTTTGAAAAGTAGTGACATCATTCAACCCGAGAAAGGCCGCCAAGGTTAACTCTATTAACCAGCAAACTTGGCTAATTATTATCCTCTTCTTAAGTTTAATTACTTTGACTCAAACTCAATAAAACTCAATAAAAGTGACTGCCTGCGAAGGTGTCTGTTTGAGGATACATGAGGGATGTGTCTATACTTAATCTTCACGTGTATATGTTATTTCAATCTTTTTCGCTTTTCCTTTTGGCAGGCTTTTGTGTATAATTATTCAAAAACCCCACGCAATATACTATACGTAAAGTACACGATGCTAAAGAACTATGATTTTACATTTGTTTTTTTGCTCGTGAGGCTTTGAGGCTTTGAGGCTCGTGAGGCTTTTCTGCACTGTCAGTACAGTCTCTTTTACCCTTTTGTGCCCTATCTAACCTTTACCTGGCTCTCGTCTTGCCCTTTTGGCGTCTTAGGCACTTCCTAAGGCTGCAGCACCAGCATTTATAAGGTAAACCTCTGTGATAACACAACTGTGATCTGTGGGGCTTGATTTTGTATGCCATATGTGATAGCACATATTGTTGTTGAAAATTTGCAACTAAGGCTCGAATGTTCAATGGACTGCAGTGGTGGGGGTGGGGGTGGAGGAGGAAGAACCCGACCATGAAGGGTATTTCCATTCGGCACTTCAACACGAAACGAAAGTACGGTAATAAGACAGTTATAATATTTACCCACGCTTTTACTTTTTAGTAAAGCGAGACCGAGAAGGTTTGACCCGTTGGGGGGGGGGGGGGAAGATTCTACCCCTTCAGTCGGACGTTGCTGCACCGAAAGTATGCATTAAATCATTTACACCGCACCGAGCCATTGTTGCAAAATCCATGCTATACCATTGCTCGTGCTTGCTGCATTGTTGCAAACACACTCGTTGAGTGGTTACAAACGTCCATAACCTCGTATTGTTGTTACCTACACGACCATTGTTAGCAATCCGATAATTTGAACAAAAAACGCCTCAAGGCAAATTTCAATAAAGGGGCTGCCAAATCTGGCAAAAACGTTACCAAAAATCCTTTCAGGCTTGGTCTAAGAATGGCGAACACCATGGATTTCAACGAATTGTGCATTGCAGTTTTATCCCTTGCGGCTAGAACACCTCCTGGACCACACGTCACAACTATCGCTTAAGACTTTAACGAATCTAAACTAGCATTGAAACATTTCCACACAATCTGACCTCAACTAAATCCCCATCCTTTTCTCGTACCCATAGAAAAACACTATTTTGGTCGTAACACTGGACAGCTTCCATCATTGTTAAAACAGAAACAATCAAACATCAGTAGTGGACATGGCGACTGTACAACCGAAGGAAGCCTAAGTGAGACTTACACAACTTGAAGTCGAAACACAAGCATCAGAATGGCTATGTCACCTCTCCTAGGAACTTGTTGGGCATTCACGTGGCATTTGGACGGTGTCCAGACGCTAATGTCATATGCTGGGATTGAGAGCGACGGCGAAGTCCTGAGTCGTGTTGTGCCGGCCGCAAGTCGTCGGCGTATTCCCGCTCTCTTCATGAGGGAACCCGCCAAAGCGTCCAACAGGATTAACGTCGGACAATCGCACACTTTGCCCGCATACTTGCGGCGAGAAGAAACGTTTCCGCCGACAGAAATCGGACCGTCCACCGCAAGTGCCAGCCAACTACCGACCGAAGTAAATACCAGACGGAAGAGAACTCGTACGAAGAGAAAAGTAGTCGAAAGAAAGGTAAGGCAAAAAATCTCCTTTTATGTTTGTTTGTTTACGCGGTGAGTAAACCAAAGGCAGCTCATCCGGTGCTGGTGTCCTTCGATTTCTTCTCTTTTTTTTTTTTTTGTGAAGCCAGCCGAAGCCACGGTGCCAAATAGTAAAAAATGGGCATGATTCTGTCTATGAGGGTGGGGGTTGGAATATCTTTTTTGGTATTTGTGGAGTTTAAGCGAACCACGATAAATCGATCAATTTTGGTACGTACCGACCTGAATCTTCATCCTCTTCTCATTTCACGTTACAAAAATGGGGGAAATGGTCTTTGGGTTATGTAAACACGTTTTTTAGCTCTCCAAACACGTTTTTTAATCACGTAACACGGTGGGCCCGGCCGTGTAAAGCGACGGCCATGTTCCGGGATTCAGAGTAGCACAAAAAGTTGGCGTCGCGAAAACGGAAAGTAATGTTCCAAACTATGCTGTCTGCGTTTTTTTTTTTTTTTAGGTTAATTAGGTTAGGTTAGGTTAGGTAATTTCCGTCTCCTTTCATTGAGATGCAAATCAGGTTTTCTCGTTTCTCTGTCTCCTGCGATATGGCCGGCGCTTCAACACGATCGTAACTGTCGTTTTACGTGTTTTCAATAATTTTTTTTACACCTTAAAACACGTTTTCTCCCGGTTTTTTAATGTGATTTGGCAAGAGGATAATGATATGCATCGATTAGTAACAAAAAATTGAGTGATTTGGAATGGTTCGCTTAAACTCCATAATTACCACATTTGTTGTACTGAAGTTCGCAGAAATTTACACTTAAAATTTGTTTCGTTTACTTTAGGAGGCTTTGATTGGACTGAGTATACCACGTCGTGATGCCATGGGAACGAAAATGAATGAACACATGCAGTATAAGCATGCACAGACCTCCGTGAGGGCAGGGGCACTTTGAAAGTTTTACCCTTTTCTGCCCCTTTCTTGGGCTTCCTGGCCTTCTTTTTTGGCATTTTTAGGCCTCTAGGCCCTATGTCCTGTCTGCAGTGCTAGTACTTGTCAGTGCAGGAAATCAAAATAGGGTATATTTATTTTTTTGCAAAACGGACATTTTTTTCCCCAAAAATGTGCCGGGCCGATGCCCTCTGCCCCCCCCCCCCCCACCCCACCCCAACTGTGCACACCACTGAAGACATAATTTGGACTCGTGTGCCATTGCCATCCTACAATGTTCAGTTCTAACGTTTAAACTGTATGCGTTGGAGGCGTTCGGAAGTTGATAAAATAACTGGTGATGAACACTTGCACTAAAAGCATGCACATATTCGTTTCGCCTTGATTTTTTTTTTTATCGAAAATGAGTTTGAACTTTGAGGAAAGGGGCTACAACGGCTGGTGCTCCACTGCTCCAAGATGTTGACTGGTGCTCCAATCATGAAGGCTGGTGCTCCAAGTGATAAAACGATTTGTATTTAATTAGAAGCTAAGCTACGGCAGTTTAAAGATGGAACTCGTGGTAAAATAGCGCAAAATGCACAGCGATACACTGGTAGGAAAACTAGTAGCTTAGCTCCTAATTCAGTAGTATAAATTGTTTTAATTACACTTGTTAGAATTTGTCTAAGCCTAATCACGTGCATTTATCCGAATTAGAACGGATGGTGCAGCAGTTTAAAGATGGAACTTGTGGTAAAAGAGAGCGAAAAACACAGCGCTGCAACATAGGTAAACCGCTGTAGCTTTGCTCTTAATCAAAATAAATCGTTTTAAATACCCTTGTTTGAAAATATACATCTTCATCTAAGCTAATCACGTCCATTTATTTGAATTAGAACGGGTACTGCAGCTGTTAAAAGTCGGGAATTGCATACGTAACATGCGTTACCGGCCTAAAATAACTTAACTAATTTCGGTAAGAAGGATTAATTTTACCAAAAATATGAATAGAACCTTTTTTGAAGGAAATTTTATTCTGAACATAATTGCTAACCTTTAATTTTCAATCGGATGAACGGTTTAGACGCTAGAAGCAAAAAACCGTTTTGTTGCCATTTTTGGACGCCATCTTGAATTGCCCAAGGGTGCCAAGGTGGCGTCATTATGTTTTGGAGTAGGGACGTACTGTAGAAGATAACTGCGCAAAAACTTTTCGTACAGACAGTTTTTTTAGGTTAGGCCACAAATCAGCATTTGGCAACTGGACTATAGTGTCCGCGGCCTATCTTGAGTTCGCCCCAGAACGACACACACAATCAATTGTATGTTTTTGGTAGCAGAGTGCCTTGTTGATATCCGAGATGGTTACAAAAACAATGGCGGTCGTCGATTAATGCCGCCCCCTCCAGGAAAACGTAGCCGCTCGTAAAATAACTGAAGGACTCAAGATAAACCGCGTACACAATATATGCTCTGTATTTAAACTTACACGCTTGGGCTGAGAAGAAAACTTTCAATAAAAGTTTCAAAACATTTAAAGAGTTTATATAGTGTTGCAGACGTGAAATGCATTTAAAGACGCCGGTTCACTATTTCTATAGCTTTGCCCATGTTCTAAACACAGCATCCATGTTCCAGATTCGCCATCTTGAAACAGGCTGGTGTGGGTCACGTGTGGGTTATCAAACTCGCGGCGCTGCTGCTTAGTGTTGCTGCTTTTTTTTTTTAATTTACCGCTATTTTCTTTATATCGCTCGAAGATTCTACAGTGCTGCATATAGGAGTTGAAAAGGTTAAAAGGCTCCTTTAAGCTGCAACATGTAATATGTATAAGCTACAAACACGCTTGAAACAAGTTAATTAAAAGGTAAATTAAAAGTGTGTTTATTACAACGCTTCTGTTTTTGAAAAAAAAGTGTTTAACGAAAACGCTTAAAGGGACACCCGGCCTGCCTCATAACATTCCGCGTGCCAAATTACAGCTACGTGCGGATCATCATCCGAGCAACTACAGTGCCAAGGTCGGCTGGGGTGGTAGCTGCGTTCCTCGCATAGCTGCTGTCTCGGTTGGCTTTGTGAATAGTACACGAGACAGAATCAAGTCAACGATTGCGTCGTCACAGACCGGAATGATTCTCGTATTTTAAAATCACAATTTATAATTTTCTAGGCTAGTGTCTTATAATTTTGCTTCGGCGATCTATTGGAATAATTCATTTTAATTTTTACCGCGTTAGTCTATTAGATTTTAGATCTCATGGTTAATTATTAGAAAATTAGTAGATGTACACACAGAGATGAAACGTCATGATTATTGTACGCGCGCAAAGGGTCGTTAGTAAATAAAGTTCCATTATATTCAACAGAAACTCTCCTAGACGCCACATTTAAAAAAGGATTTTTAGCAAGGGAAAGACTAACGGTAAGGAAATAGACCTTTGGGGCCGTACTTGATGTGGAGGATCGAGAAAAATGGCGCTGGGAGGTATATCCCTTTAAGTTGTCATGTAAACACTAGCCTACAGTTTTAAGGTAAAAAAAAAAACATGTTTTATTTTAAACACTTCCGCTCGTTATGTGTTCATAACATTATGTGTTCATGTGTTGGGATAGTCGGGGACCTTTCACAAAGCTCGCGCTGCACCTTGGGACAGTTTTTTTGACCGAGTGATATGATTCCGATTGTATGGCTTCTGAGGGTTAAGCACGTTTTTATGAAGTGTTGCAAATTGAATGCTAGTTTTTTTTCGTATTTTATTTCTGCAACGCAATAAACGTTTAACTTTTTGAATGGTTTCTTCCTGGCCTATGTTATTTGTAAAAGGCTAGGTACATCTCAGATGTATTTAATTTAAAACTAAACGTGACGGACAGCCAAATGGGCTGGAGAAGTATTAAATAAAAAATACGGATGCAGACCTATTTGCGTTGCCTTTTGGACCTACATGTTAGACTGTGCCTGAGCTGAGAATTGAACCAACGACCTCTGAAACCGAACGCGGAAGTTCTACTGCTAAGTCGCACTGACACGGCCAAACGGAAACGTCCGGTAGGCAGCATTTAACACGCACACATGCCTATGGACGTTTCCTTTCGGCCGTGTCAGAATGGCTCAGCGGTAGGGCTTTAGCCTTTGGTTTCAAATGTGGTGGGTTCAATTCCCCACTCAGGCAGTCTGACATATAATTCTAAAAGGCGAAGTAAATAGGTTTGCAGCCATATTTATTTTTTTAACACTGTTTTTACATGTTTGCACATACGCATCCAAACCTAATTCCAGGCTTTTCCTTGCTGATAGTTCATTTTCAGCCTGCACGCATGGCAGTGTACTACGAGTACGAAATATCAAAAAAATTTATCTAAAATCTATAATTTTACCGTGCTAGAACCAAAATATTCTAGACCTTAGAACAGGAGTAAAAGGGAGTCAATTATGAAAAAAAATATGGTGTGTTTTGTTTAACTGCGAAATGCTGGCATATCAGTTTACAAAGAAAAAAGGCTATTAAGGCTATTTTGTGGCAAACAATATTTAAAAAAAAAACCGTTTTTATTCACCGTATGACTTAAGATGATTTGATAAAAATTAGGATGTCAGTAAATTCCTAATTTTTATCAAATCATCTTAGTCATACGGTGATAAAAAAGCTTTTTTGAATTTTTTTTACCATAAATTTACATTTAATAGCCTTCTTTCTTTGAAAACTGTAAGATGCCAGCATTTCGCAGTTAAACAAAATAGATCATATTATTTTTCATAACTAACTGCCCCCGTCCATAAGTTCTAGAATATGTTGGTCCTCTGATATTGATTCTCTTCAGTCAGAATACCATATTTTCAAGACCTACAAAAATGGGGGTCCTAAAATTCGAGGGGTTTTCCAGTTACAGCGCATTCCCTCTGCTAGTACATAATTAACGATTGGTAACCTTCCAATTCCATGCCGTGATGTCGTTCTATAATGAAACGCGGGTCCCATCTGGTTTTTTTTTTTCCTAAAGTTAACTTGATTACCACCAGCACGGTGTATATAGGCTTCGTCGGAATTGCTTATCTGTTCAGGATTCCGTATTTACAATGGTGATTTGTTAGATCAAAAATTCGAAAACGCTTTATTTCATGCCTTATAAATTTAACTGCTGATTCGAACTCAGCTATACCTTTGGGTCTTTCAAGCAGTGTGGCAAATTTTACTCTATTCTGACCGTTAGCTTGTAATCCATCCAAACTACAAAAGTGCAACTAGCCACCTTGACCAACATTTTGCAATTTAGTGTCCATTATATATATGTATGCTACGCTTCACTCGCTCGCTTCGCCAATTATTTTAGAAAGAAGCCTACAATAGTGTTGTTGTAAATTTAAAAAATATTTAATTTTAAATTATTATTATTTTTTTTTTTGGTAATTATTTACGAAAAATACTTCCGCCACTATCAAATAATATCACGTAAGCTACCTGCAGAATCATTCGTCGTTGCAGTTTACACAATCGTAATGAAAACGTGGACGAACGCTTCATTCGGCAACAAATTAGCCTGTATACGCTGTGTTACTTCCGGCTGTATGTTGCATACGTATACTTCCATATTTATTCCTGAAAACTGCAGAGATAGTTCATTCGGGACTGCGAAGATCATTCGTGTTAAAATTTTCCCGGTTCTAAATAATTACAACCTACACAACCTACCCTAAGCAACAATATTTAGGAAGCTTAAAGGCCGGTTGCCACCTAATTAGCATTGCAGCATCTAGGCCTAACGAGTTCTCTCTCGCAGAAACAAAGGAATGCACAAAGCAAAACTTTTTAAACGCAACAAACAAGCCGAGTAACTCCTTAATTATTGAGTAAAAACTTTGTGCGCCCTCGTGCACCTGGAAAGAAGCTGTAAAGATTAACGATACTGATGTCACTAGATGGCGCCACGGAAAAATATAAAGAAAATCCCCCTGGCGCCATCTAGTGACACTAATATTGTTAATCTTTATAGCTTCTTTCCAGGTGCACAAGGGCGTACCAAATTTTTACTGAATAACTAAGGAGTCACGTGGCTTGTTTGTTGCGTTTAAAAGTTTTGCTATGTGCATTCCTTTGCTTCCTGCAAGAGAGAACTCGATGGACCTACAAGCTGCAATGCTAATTTGGTGGCAACCGGCCTTTAACGTACATACGAACTACATACTTTCATCTTGCTTGGTTAGGTTAGGTTCTGTTAGTTTAGGGACTCACTATTGCTGTAGTTTGCGGACAAAATGAAGTGTTTGCCCACGTTTTCGTTCTGATTTTGTGAACCACAAAGTTGAAAGGAGTCGGCAGGCATACGTGAAATTAGTTGATCGTGGCAAAAGTAATTTTCGCAAATTATTACCTTTTTTTTATTTACCGATTTTAGTTTAACGCTTTTGCACGTCAATTTGGCACTTTTGTACCTGGATTTAACACTTTTTTACTTCAATTTAACGTTAGTGGATTTCTAATTAACACTCTTGGCTTTGGAGTTAACAACCTTGCACTTGAATTTAACACTTATGTACTTGAAATTAAAACAGTGAATAAACTCTTCGAGCTATTCAATGTATTTCTACCACGGCTGTGACGTCACGCTAGCTCTACGCCATGCTAAATTTCAGTAGGTTAAATCCCGTTAACCGTGACCGTAAGTGTGCGTCATCGCAAATAGTGTGGGTTACCAAGTTACCCCACACTTTTACCGATAACCCACGCTTTTGACACATCTGGATCACGTGACAGGGAACGCACACACCAACGACCAAGTATGCAGCGTCCAAAAACGTAACGCAATAAAAACGTACAAAAAGGAATTACATAACTTGCCAGAATGTCCCGAATGAAACCCTACCCCTGCTAACTCACACATGTCTGGCTCATAACTAAGTTTATTCACTCCGTCTAACCCCCACCTATCCCCCCCCCCTCCACAAACTAAACTGGAATCACCTTCATTCATACCAATATACCTATTGCCGTATTCTTGAAAACGATTCTCAAACTATAATGTGGAAAAAGAATTACTAACCTTGCCGGAATGTCCTGGATGGAATTCGTCTATCTCCACTGCCTCACACATTGAAGTTTATTCACTCCCAGCGTTCTGCTCCGAAACTTAAGCTTACCATCCAAAAAACGCGTCCGTCTACCTCCCCCCCCCCCACCCACCTCCCCCTTCACAAACTAAAATGGAATAACCTTCATTCGTATTGGTAGACTGATTACCGTATTTCTTGAAACAATTTTCACAAAACACAAAAACGTTTTAATTAAATACGAGTTAGCTTGACATCCCAACCGTGGTATAAATTAGTTTTTAGTGAGAAACTCACGGTTACTGGGTATTATACCACGGCTGTGATGATTGGCCCGCCTCTAGTGGGCAAACTCACCTCGTGCTTCGCACTCGATATACTTGCTCACTCTCTGACCAATCATCGCAGCCGTGGTGTAATACTCGGTAAACGTGACTTTCTCACCAATAATTATTATTTAATAACTAAACCAATTTACGTAAAGACAAAATTAGAAATTATAAAAAATTACGTAACAAAATTACACGATTGTAAAATATTAATACCTACAAAATTAACGAAAAAATGTAAGTATGTATTTGCTGTGAGAATTCACAATTACGCATTCCATTAACATCAAGGACCGCTCGCGGTCCTTATGTAAGCCTCAGCATGAACTTCCGTGTTAAACGTCAAACTTTGAACTCCTATAGTTTCGCCCAAAATTGACATAGACCAACGAAATTCGGTATTTGGGGTCGTGTCATAACTATTTCACCGCATTACAAATTTTAATGACAACAATCAAACCGTTCAGCGTCCACAGCATGGTCATTTCTTGTTGTTGTTGTTGTTGTTGTTGTTGTTGGGACTCTTTGCTCTGACCTGGAGATCGAACCACTGAACCGATTTTCAAGTTCTATAGCTTAAAACGTAGGTATGGACAAGGCCTAGGGCCTTTCGCAGGCCATTTTAATACAACTACAATATTTTTGACACGGAAAGCCAAATGGGCTAAAACTTTTGCTCTCACCTAGAGACCGAACCAATGAACCGATTTTCAATTTATATAGCTTAAAATGTAAGTAATAACACCGACCAGGGCCTTTTGAACCCAATTTTGATGTGACTGCAGTATTCTAGTCGGCAGAGCAATTATTATTGAAGAGCACTGGGCAGAAATCATTAATGTACTCTTTTGCCCTCACTTGGAGGTCGAACCACTGAACCAAATTTAGAGTTCTATAGCTTAAAACGTAGGTATGGACAAGGCCTAGAGTCTTTCGCATGCTATTTTAATGTGATTACAATATTCTTGACACGGAAAGCCAAATGGGCTAGAAATTTTGCTCTTACCAAGAGATCGAACCAATGAACCGATTTTCAATTTGTATAGCTTAAAACGTAGGTATTAACACCGACCAGGGCCTTTTGAACCCAATTTTGATGTGACTGCAGTATTCTCGTCGGCAGAGCAATTATCATAGTAGAGCACTGGGCAAAAATCATTAATGTTGCTGTTGGGACTCTTTGCCCTCACCTGAAGATCGAACCACTGAACCGATTTTCAAGTTCTATAGCTTAAAACGTAGTTTAAAACTTAAAGACCTAAGGCCTTTTGCATGCTATTTTAATGTAACTACAATATTCGTAACACGGAAAGCCAAATGGGCTAGAAATGTTGCCCTTACCTAGAGATCGAACCAATGAACCGATTTTCAAGTTCTATATCCTAAAACGTAGGTATGGACAAGGCCTAGGGCCTTTCGTAGGCTATTTTAATGTAACTACAATATTCTTGACACGGAAAGCCAAATGGGCTAAAACTTTTGCTCTTACCAAGAGATCGAACCAATGAACCGATTTTCAATTTGTATAGCTTAAAATGTAGGTATTAACACCGACCAGGGCCTTTTGAACCCGATTTTGATGTGACTGCAGTATTCTAGTCGGCAGAGCAATTATTATTGCAGAACACTGGCCAGAAATCATTAATGTACTCTTACCCCTCGCTTGGAAGGTGAACCACTGAACCGATTTTAGAGTTCTATAGCTTAAAACGTACGTTTGGACAAGGCCTAGGGGTCTTTCGCATGCTATTTTAATGTAACTACAATTGTAACGTGCGTAACATGAAATACAAGATGCGCTGCATGGCAAACACCATGCAGTGTACCTTGCTATTACGTGAAGTGGCTGTGCGCCCTCTCAATTGCCGCCTCGTGCGCCAGTTGGCAGAGCGCCAGCTCCTTTGTATAAACGGTGCCTGCTGGCTAAACCAGCAGGAACCGGACCTATGCAGTTCGCCGTCACGTGACGTAAACCCTGAGGCTAGATGTATTATTCGCGATCGTATAAATACTGATCTGCAGCACTCGATCGAGGACTTGTTGGGGAGAGGTCGAACGAAACGGTTGGACCTCTCTGGGCTTAGGGTCAGTACGAGCTTGTCTTGAACTGATGCCTAATATGTGATGCTCTGTGCTTGGTCCCCTAGCCTAGCATTAAGGAATAAATTGGAATTGAGTACTTGTACCTGAAACCGATCGTCTATTCCCTGAGCACTTACATATTTTGGGGGCCTTGTCC
>JAHWFP010102247.1:7906-24490 GCA_023313725.1 Lithobius niger | reverse complement strand
TTCCAAAACCTTCCTGTGTGCATCATTTCAGTCAGTTTATGGGACATGTCTAAAGTAACATTACACTTACCAAAAATAAAATAAATTGTACACTGCAGGATTCTGTTCTTTCTCACGTTTCAAGGTTTAATTAATACAATTTTCAACCCCCGGCTTAATATACGCCGGTATAGCCAGTTCCTGCATACCTAAGCGAAATACTTTACTGGGCAGCACGAAATGAAAATGATGGGATCCACCCCCCCCCCGCCTCCTGCGATGACCGCCCCTGCGCCCCCCCCCCCCCCCCATTCTCCCGTTATCTGGCCAGATTTCCCGCCATGCGGCTCTCCCCTGGTAACCCTTTTTTCCTTCCGGACCCCCTGCCTCCCCCCTCCCTCACACATTCCTCATTCCCCATTCCCTGTTCTCTGTCTTTGGAACCCTGGTTTTTGTTTTCTTAGGGAAGTCAATGTCTTTTTTCAATGGAGGCCATTACTCAACCAACTTCTACGATTAGGATGCACCTAGCAAAATCATCAATTCGCCAAACTATTCAAGTCGGCTCTAGTATTATTAAAGCAATATTTCGATTGTTACTGATTGTTACAGGCCACAACCGTTTGTTTGAATTGTCGGTCGTTCGCCCTCTTTCTTTGCAGTGCATGATGAATTTGCTTGCCCAACCTATATATACCCATATATAGAGATTGTATATACAGATGAACTCACAGTCGTAATTTTCGTGAATATGCTGAAGAACATCCTGACGAAGGCCCTACACTACGTAGAGCTTGACTTTAAAAATAAAACTACCCAACGGAATGCTCTACCGCTATTTAAATGCTTTGGAATAAGTTTTATCATATTTTACAGTTTTTTATTTACATTTTTTTTCAACTTTTCAGTTAAGGTAATTGTTTAAACAATTTTTTTTTTGCTGCTTCGATTTTCAAGACTTAATGCTTAAAGCTCTGTACATTTCGGCGGTTGCTATAACTTTATTCAGCATAATTATTACATTTTGCAGTTTGTTCAATGCATCTGTAATGACTTTTTTTATGCAAATGGTTTCCAAATCGAAAGCAAAAACTGATGTGGACTTGTCCCATCTGATACGCAGTCCTCTAAGACATACTGTTAGCTAACTAAAGTGAATAACGGGCAATGTCTTCGTTCCAGAGACTATGGTCCACCTCGGACTATTAGGTACAATTTTCCAGCTCCTGTAATTGTGTATACAAAAAAAAATTTGATGACGTGACAAAGCCCCCAAAAGTTTTGAAACAGTAAACTGTTTTGAGTTTTATCATGTCAAACGGAATTCGAAATAAACGTACGGCAACCCACCCCGCGCTCCCCACAACCACAAAATCTATTTGTTTGTACGGTTTGGCTGAATCAACATTATGTAGTTAATAATATGATTTAACCTTTACTTCCCTAATTTATCTTGATCGTCAGAATGGTGATAGCAGTAGGTATTTTTAACCAACAAGAAAATTTCTGTCGTGGGCTTGGTGGAGAGGGGAAATAAGCAAAGCAAGTCAGAAAAGCTAAATATGTCGCTTCTTTTCTTAGGAAAACCACTGAAAATTACTGTTAGCAGCACTCTTCAGCGTTCGTTGTATTTAATGCATAATGCATTGCTGTGATAGTTTAGCACTGCAACAATGAGGTGATAACAAAACTTTGGGAACGATGGCTGTGACTGAATTGTACCAGAGGTTTATAACTGTGACTAAATCAAAATTTCCAATCAAGGGTGAACAGAAGCTAGTATCACTGCTGATCATTTCCTACATCCATCCTAAAATGTGTACGATTAAGCCTAGTCATAATTTACGGTTAATGAAAGAAAAGTCAGGCAGGAACTTTTCCTTAACTCAGCTGCTACTTACAATCATTGTTAGGGGGGGGGGGGGATTGAGGCTTAATGGCGCGTCGACAACTTGGTCATTAGCGCCAACCTCAGTCACAGTGCAGCGGTCCGGGTTGCCACTGCACCACACATTACAGAGATGTTATTCAAACCCCTAATCTAAATCTTGTTATACATCTGTACCTCCTGCAAAAATTGAAAAACACCGGACAGGAGGACAGACTTATCGCCCAACTGACGCGCAATGTCATGAGGAAGATGGAAACGACGACGAACACCATCAAGATGGCGACAATCAACAAGTAAGTGCCGGACCGTAAGTGGCCGTCGACACCAATAACATTCAGGAGGATCAACCCCCCGCAAAACGAAACAGTGAGTAAGTCGGGTGTGACCAATTCGCAAACGGGCCAACACAACCTCCTCACGGCGACTGCGGCGACACGCCGAGAGCCACTCCTCGACAGTGCCTTTAATGGCCCGTAATTTATTACCGTCCTGTCTGTCCCACAAGGTTTGCCAAAAAGCGTGTAACCTCAGACGCAGAGTTGGAAAGGCACTGTTACCATTGTTAGGTAATACTGACAAGTTATTAACAGAGTTTTCATTGATTTAATTTTGAATTGAAGTATAGTTATGGGACAATAATGTCCTCTGGTTAGTAACTACGCATGCGGTAGAAAAATAATTGTTGGTAACAGCTGAGGGAAAATCAATGTTACGTGTCATTCATCCTAAAAACTATTACCTTATGCAAACTATTTGTTAATGACCATTTTTATGAGGTATGTTAGATTATGAACCAAAGATTCATCCTTTATCATTTTTAATGGTATAAGTCTCATTGCATTACTCAAACATTACGACTCGGGCTACATTTTTCGTTTTTCATACTGCACGATGTGCGAAAGACTTCTTTCCCGCGTTTACCTTCATTTTTTTTTTAAAGAAGAAGAAACTGTCAAGACCAGATGGAGTATCAGCAGAATTGTCGTCTATTCCCCGTGATGTGAAGATAAAAGAAGAACTTTCATCAATGGAGATTCCCGATTTTGCTGCTGACAGGTTTGCAGCGAAACAGAGGAGACGTTAGCTCTCAGCTAGCAAGTGAATTGCATTTCACCTAAGTATTAGCAACGGTTGGAAAAAAAAGGAGAAGTCACGTGATCTCATTTTCCTCGCTTCTCTGCCATCAGCCAGCCAACACGATTGTAATAGGTCGCGGAACGCTGGCCAAGTTTGGGTCCCCCCTTTTTCTTTGTGTTACTTTGCGACCGCCGCATAGTGCAATCGGCGTCGCTGATGCTGACGTCTACATGTAGGGTAGCTGTTTCTGGAAAATGCCTTCTGGCGAATCGGTCCCAACGCCACTCTAAGGGCCCATATTTCTATTGTGCTGCAGCGCCTATTTTGGGGAAAGGACTTAAAGTACTAGTTGGCCACGACAGAAATAAAAAAGAAAGGGGGAAAAGAGAGGGTGGAAAGAATGTGGCCGGCATTTCCTTCGCCATTCTCCTAAATAAGTCTCCACTTCGGGACAGCAGAATATACCACCTCGGCTTTTATGACAAAAAGGTAGACGGGGATATGTTGTTACCACGATGATAACAAAAGTGAGAAATTGTTACGGACCACTGATTAAAAGAACTTAAACTTAATACGCCTTAACGACGACCTGCTAATTTTAGCTGCCAATGCCAAACACATCAGACAATCAAATCTGTAAGAACATATACATACCAATTATTGGCATTCACGGAGTTAGTGATGTCATAAATTCAAAAACGTAACGAAGCATGCAGAGGTTTAAGTGCAGTAGCTTCCTTCTTTATGCGGAACTATTTACAGCAATTCACATTGGTGTGGTCAAGTTAATATAAATTCACCCCTTCGCATTAAATCATAGAGCATTAAACGTTTGAAGTGCTCTTTCTATGCCTTCTTGTGTCCTAAGATTATAATAATAACAAATAATTATACTCGAATAGTAATGAAACATCAATAGTTTCTCCCTACATAGTTTTCCAATTTCTCACTAAACATCGGTAAAATGTTATTTACCAATGTTTTGTACTGAAAGTGGCTCCCTGGCACCTAAACTGGCCACACAGCAACACATTTTTGATTACAGCTCTCAAAGTTCGATTTTAAGCTGCATCAATCAAAACTGGATACTTGCCCCACCTTACATCAAAGTTCTTTTTTAGATATGCTATTAACCTAGCATTAATGTAGAAATTGTGCTTTCTAGTGACTGAACCTGTTATACTCAGTGATATTCAACTGACAATAAATTACCTTCGTTAAATTTATTCAGATCTAAGTACTAACAAACTTTCGTCGTGACGCAGAATGAACCAATCCTGATCACCAGGTCACCAAGTCGATCGTGATCTTTAAAGAGTTCTACTTCACACATCTTCGTTTTTATGCTGTTTTGTGTTTTTGTTCACATCTCGACTAAACCGGTTATGGTTGTGATGACTGTATTCGTTTTCTATTGTATTAGATTACTAGGTTAGTTTTATAATAAATAAGCTTATTTACTAAAAGCATTGCTTGGTATGTTGCAGACTTGCAGTTCTTGATTAGTATTTTCAATGCTACACTATACGTCCTTTTTGTGTCTCATTCTTATGATTATAACAGCCAAACGCGCAGAATTTTTTCATACATGAATGTTAAAGCTGTGATATACGCTATGTTCGTGCAATATTTGTCTTTTAACAAAGAAATCACCTCAAAGATTTTTTGCACTCTTAACATTTTCTTATGGGATAAATGATTGATTTGATTGCAAATACGGATTGTTAAGTAAAACTCTTTAGTCTGAAGTTTACTCACCTTTAAATACAAAATAGCTTTAATCATATGTGCAATTTTCTCTCTGTCAGATTTATTTATGGTAAAATGTCATCAATTTCAGTGAACTTTAATATCAAAACTCAAGAACTGAAAACACTGTATATCTTGCGAACTAAAAAAGAGGTTTCGTGAGGGTGTGCATAATTCAGAACAAAGCTATTTCTAGTAAATCAGATCCTTATGCACGATTTTGCAGATGTGCCAGTTTCGTTTACCTGCGACCATCTATTGACATTACATTGTTACGATCGATGTGTGACTTTAATTTATAACACAGTAGTAGCTTCTCCTTTTTGGTGCCGTTTTATAAAAAGCTTCTTGCTGTGTCCACAGGATTTAGGTTGAAAGTGGGGAAGTTTCGATTCTTGCTGTGGGTAAATCCTATCACATTTTTCTTTCTTTTCTAGTCTACCTTCCTTCCCGCTTTCCCTATTTGCCTGGCAGGCAACGCTTTCTTTCTTCCTTTCCTACCAATCCCCGATGTCAATAGAGAAATGGAGCTCTCCTTACCTTTGGACTTAGGTGACTGCGTCACAACCCTCGTGCTTTCTCCTTCTCCAATCACGGTTGAGGCTGTTACCCAAAATTCGTAGTTATGGTTCTCCGTTAATCCACGGGCTTCGTGCGACAGATGGGGTGCAGACGACAGGAAGTGCTTGGTCGTGTGCTGTTTTCAACAAAGTAATGGAAACCAAAATTCAGGGAAAAGTGTGGACTGTTCCTACAAAGCTGAGTATTAGGAGCGAGAATGGAAACCCTAGAATGTGTGGGATACGTTGAAGGGGCGGGGGAGACATTGAGGCTTAATGGTGCGTCAACAGCTAGGTCATTAGCGCCAACCTCAGTCAAGTTGAAAGGGGGGGGAACCCATAAATGATGTCATGCAAATTTCGCCAGTTTTTAACTCTACTTTCCCCTTCTGTCACATTTATGGGCAACTTATGAATCCCCCCCCCCCCTCCCGCGAGGGAAATTATTTCACAAACACTCACCGACCACAGTCCCTTTGGATGAAAAGGAAATATTCCAAAAAAAAGGGTTAATATCTTTAGATTTTTTAGATTGGTTTCAATTGTAAAAAAAAAATTAGAACAAGCTGGATTCAGGCAGGGCAAAATATTTTATGCAAATAGAAAGAAAGACAACACTAAAATATAAAACAAATTAAATAAAAATAAGACTTATGTAACGTCATAGCTCAACTGGCCCTTGGTTGCCAGACTGTTCTACATTTCGTCACTAGTGGGCACAATCGTCGTAAAATATGTTTGCCACCAGTCGTTCTTTACAATTGAATTGTTGAAAACTTTTTTTCTATATAAATTGCCAGTAAATCATACATAATGGCTTTGATATTGGTTCAATCCTTACGAAATTTGGCAGGTGTGTGCCTCACATATATACGAGGACAACTAACGAAAAAAAAATTATCAAAAGTGTGTTTGATGGTTCTGTTTCACACAATTTGGTCAAAAACTGCATATGATTTATGCAAAATTTGGGTTCGGCTTGCATAATAACTTACACAGGGTTATTTTTATAAGAAAAAGTTTGGTTAGTTGTCTTCCTCATATGTTTTTCTGTAGTTTGGTTCTTGTTTGATGCAAAAATTCCTAAAAGAAGGCTTGATTTCCACATTGTATCTAATTTGCATACTTTATGCTAATTAGGTGGTCAATTTTTTCAAAACTTTCAAAAAAAAACTATTGGATATGTTTTCTGGTGTGATTTGCACTGAAACTGCATGGTTGTTACGTTTTTAATACCTAAAATAAAAAAAAGTTTGTATTACCCCTTTGCCACCTTAACTCAAAACTGGTAAAACGTGCAAAAGAAAAATGCAACATAGTGGATAATGGTGGGGGTATTTCAAACCTTTTCTCACCACTTTGCACCGTTCGTTCAAATGAAATGTTTCTCTTTTCGTTAACTTCTGCGCTGCGAATGCAAAAAAAATGGCTTTTTTGTTGTTTTTTAATCTTTCATTTTCTACTCGTTTGAGCTTGTTGTCAGCTCAGCAAGCGAAGATGAATCAACATTCAGTTCGCATTACTGCACACCCACACCAATCTGCACCAAAAAAGACCACCCTTATACGGAAAGCAAAAAAAAAAAAGGATAAAAAAAACGCAAAGTAGCCTGGCTCTTTGCAGGCTACAAAATTTTGCGGTGTTGGTATAGCTGCCACGCACAATCCATCAGATAGACACTACGGGCGCTTGCCGAAGAAATGATTTACGGCGGCATTTGGTATAAAAATAACCGAGCAAAAAAAAAATCCATCCGCCGTTAATAATGCCACTATCATTGTGATATTACTGTTTGCAGTTGCTGGGTGGGATAAAGGTCTCTGCTGCTTTTGTATTAGGAGGTCGAAGAGTGTTTATAGTTTTTATTATTAATATCATCGCACGTAATTCTGCACGTGTCACGTATCACATGTCTTTGTGGGATCAGTAAAGGAATCTCTATTTTAAAAGTTATGGATTATACCTCAACGTTAGACATTTTAAATTATAAAATATATATATAAATAAACAATGCAAATACAACGTTTACTCCATATTGCCAAAAGAAGTCATTAGAAGGCTTTACACATTACTTAGATATTAGTTGTTTACAGTGAATGTTCGAATAGACTGCCTCGCTAGATTTTGACTCTTACTATCCTAATTAGACTATTGCTGATTAAACAATGTTTTAAGTTAAATCAATTACCGATAAAAAATTTCCTAATTACGTAAATTACTAACACGATGGCATGTTAGTAATTTACGTTGAACTGTATAATGAGAATTATTTCACTAAGATTAGCGGATGAAATAGAGTAAATTTTAGTGGTTTCAAAAAATCTAGTCATTATTTGTTATTCTTTTTAACTTATATACAGTGTCGCAATGGTTTCATTCAAATTTCGTATCTTTTTTCGTTTTGGTGATTACAGCATATGATAAATAAATAAATAAATAAATAAAACTTCAAAAAGCAAGCAATTTGTTTATCGCAAAAATGAATTTTCTTACTTGTTTTCCATTATCCGTGCTGCGTATGTATAAGGTGTATTTGATGATATTCCCATTCCGATTGGTTGGTGGTCTCCACGTGACCAGAATGGAATCTGAAGACATGGTTAAGCTCTTGATGTCTGCTGGAGGACCTGGCACTGTAATCATTTCAAAAGAAGAAGATATACACACATTGAGGTTTGACTCGCTCCCAGTCGATGCCATAGCTGAAGCATTTCATCGCACTTTTCGAGTGTAATGCTAACACTCCAACGCAGAGAATCCTGTTTATTGAATCTTAAAATTTGGTAGCACTACTTTTGGCCAAATTCATTTATTTGCATCGTGGATTAAAAGTAAACGAAACATTAGTTTAATTAATTTCTGAATAAGCTTAACTAAAGTTTGAATTTGAACTTTAAAGGTCCACATTGAGGCTTGATTTCGGTCCGAAATATATTTGCTAAGCATGATTTTTGCTATTTAATTAAAACTTTCCGGTTTAGTACTAAATCACAGTGCCAGTCGTCTTAAGATTCATCAGGATTTATAGATTCAATTCCAGACAAAATGTTATATATTCACAACGTTCGAAGAATGGAAGACTTTCCAAGAAATCCAATTGGACCAATTGGACCTAACGAGTGTGTTCTGTGCACGTACTTCTCCTTACATACCTTTTCTTCCGTCGTTTTTTTTTTTTTTTGCCATTTAACAGTGTAAAATGGTAAAATTTTGCCAAATTGCCTGTTCCCGTCTTCCCCCTTCTTTCGCCGTGTCCTTTCAATCCGTCCCATTCGGTTCCTGGATGAGTGACCCAGCTGCTGTTCTCTGGGAAACGTCTTCGAATTGCATTGACCTTCTGGCAGAGTTATGTGGACAAAGCTGTCCAACGGCGACTGCAAAGCATCGACATTCCCAGAATTCTAGGAGGTGGCCCCAGAGACGAAATGGCTTCGGCTTTCTTTTGCAGCATTCGTTCGTCGAAGTCGGCCCTCTCGAATTTCTCATTATGTTCTCGAAAAACCTATTGGCTTTGTAATCAATGGAAAGAATAGAAGCATAGGATTGCCAAAAACCCCTGGCGTCCACGAGAATGCAAGACTAAAGCAGAGCTAGGAAACGAAGAGATAAAAATGTGCCTCGATATAAAGACGAGAATTTCTTGAATGAGAGAAACAATTTGAATGTAGGTGGTTAGCAAATCGATATAAAGTTAGCTTAAACCTTAAAAAAGGACTATTTTGGGTTTTTTGTTTTGGTTTGGTTTGTATTTTATTGTTCTTTATGCTTTTTTGTATGTGAAGTTCAAATATTAAAAAAAAATCTCTAATAGTTTTGCAGGAGAAAATTTAAATATGCACCTTAGTCATAGGTAATTTTGCGAATTAAATCCTCATTCTAAATGCAAAAATTTCAAAATGCTGGACCTTTGGTTTTAGTTGCCATAGAAATACAAAATTAGGCGCAAATTGAAGCACCTTTGCTTCCTAGCCACTCTCTTGACAATAAAAAAAATGTGAAATGTAAATTGTGTTGGCACTTCCTGTACTTGATACGGAGCTCGACATCAGCCAATCAGAAGCTCTATTACAAAATCCGGATTGAGCAAAATCTGGCTACGCAAGCCATCGCGTAGTAGGCGCAGCACTCCCGTTTTCGTTCGTGCTACGCTGCTTCTTCATTTCATAAATAAATAATTACAGATGCAAAGCTATTTACGTTGCTTTTTAGACCTAAATGTCAGATGCCTGAGCGGAAAATTGAACCCACGTCATTTGAAACCAAAGTTTTAAGTCCTGAGCCGTGTCAGAATGGCTGATCAATATAGAACTTTGGCCTTTGGTCTCAAAGATCGTGGGCTCGAGTCCTGCTCACTCAGTCTGACATTTAAGTCCAAAAGGCAACGTAAATAGTTTGCAGCTGTGTATACTTATCACTTTTCGAGCCCATTTGGCTTTCCGTCCTGTTAATTATTATCTTCACTTCATCGCATAAAAATTGTAGTTATTTATCGCAGAAAATCTGTTTTGTGAGTTGTGGGACAATTTATTTATCGAAGTTGGATTAGTTTGACTTCCATAATCGACATTATACCCCCAAATAGAAAAGCGATCGACCAAAGAAACCGTGTTTTTACGAGAATCGCCAACAGTAGTAAGTGATAAAAAAAGTTACAGCATCGGAAGCTAAATTCCGGGGTGAAACTAATGTCAACAATAATAATAATCCTCCAGCTCTTGATGGTTTGTCTGGTTATATATTTGGTTATACATCTGGTTATATGTTTATCTGGTTCATGCAAATTTATTAGCGCAATTCATTGAGTTATTTCCATGCCGACATTGCAAAAATACTATTGGAGTTGACACTACGGACACAAAACCCGGATTAGCATCAACATTTGTGTTCATATGCAACACGTGTGCTTACGAAAACGTGCTTGAAACTTCTGTGACTCAACACCGCTATGCAGCTGATGTCAATATAAGTCGCAATGAGTAATATTGGCAAACATTACAGAGTATGAAGATTTGCAGGAAATATGAATATTCCACCCTCTGTTTTCGAAACCTCCATGGATATCTATACTAAAGCAAAACCACACTGCGACATAAAGTGTGGCAATGGATGCAAATGCAGAGTGCCGGAGAAAAACTTTATGCTAGTGTTACTGGTGATAATAACTCTCCAAAATCTGTACTGTTTCTGGTGATGGTTCGTGGTAAACGTGGGTCGATATCCTGATGCCCCTGCATCGCCACCAGTTTAAACTCCCTCTCTAACAACACAATTTGTGTGTTGCACAGTCGTTTGGTTAGTGTAACAGATTCTTATGTGTTAGACTTTGCGAATTTACACTAGTGTTGTTCTAGAGGGGGGGGGGGATGAGGCTTAATGGCGCGTCGACAGCTTGTTGTTCTAGACTTTTATTTCGTATAACAATGACAAGTTGTAACAATTGTAAAATAGACTTATTGATTTGTAATAAAAAAAACCAGTATCTGTGGGAAGTCGAGGTGTCGTATTTGTTGTGAAATAACCACCAGGGTGTTAGTCCTCGTCGGCGGGGAGTTGGTGGCCCTAGCAGCTCGAGGTAGAATGTGGTTAGGTTCACTCCAGCCTCATCTAGGGATTCATCCTGCAACATCTCAGAGGCCTGAGGGAACCAAACTCTACTGCGGGCTGCTAGGGGACCACCGACTCCCTACCGACGAGGAGTAACACCTCAGCTGACAGATGCATCTGAGTGCAGAAGCGGTGGTGGTTATTTCTAACAGACGACACTACGACTTCTGACAGTAATCAGGTATTGTTTTGCCACAATATTCAACGCCTATTTTTAATTATTTTACTTCATTGTTCCCCGTTGTCCCTTGCTGTTCGCTCGTCCATGTTTCTTCTTTCATTATTACGTCTTTTAAATAACCCTCTCTTCGCCCTACTGCTCCCTTGGAAAAACGACACAAATGAACCAAGTGATGAAGGAGAGGTGCACTGGAAAGTGACAAGCAAGAGCTTGGCCATTTTGTTTGGCTTTAGCCCTAACCGAAATGTGAAGTGAAGTTACTGATTAGTAACCGTTTACGAAGTGATGTATGCCATCAGTTTCGACGAGAAGACGACACCAGACACTCGTATGCAGATATGAGTTTGAACGTCACTTTATTTATGACGCTAGTAACTGGTCCTAGTGAACGTATCAACGAAGAAACTTCAAAGATTGTGGAAAGAAGAGAGAAGGTTTGTAAGAAAAATAAAAAAGTTACTCGGACCTGTTACAAAGTACTGCTTTAATCTCAAAGGCTGCAAACCAAACGACGCTTCACTGGCAGCCCCTGGGCCTAATCAAGTGATTCATCCTTCAACATATAGGAGAAGTCGGAGTGGACCTAACCATTATCCAATACGGGCTGCAAGTCCCACCAACTCCCTGCCAGCGAGAACTATAACACCCAGAGCCAGACTAGATTTCATTGCTGCCGTAGGAGACATGTCGTCCCCCCACACTCATTTATCAGTTGGTCTGGCATGGACTCGTGCAAAGGTTCCCCTTTCATACTGGTTAAGGTGCAGTTTTCCCCCCCGCCCCCCCATGTTCAAGTTACTTCAAGTACAACGTTACTCGATTTGCTCACGATATTCACGAATTTAGTTGTCTTTGTAGACAGTCGAGATTGTCTGCCATCAGTGCGGGTTCGCTTTTATTACATGTCACAGATTTGGGGACAACAATTTTTCCTCCGATAAGAGCTTCCAGTTTCCAATCGATCAAAGTTTCCCTGAAAATTTTGCGGAAATTTTGAAGGCCTTACCAGTTATTGTTGCGTTTCACTTCAGGGTTATTACGCAGCTATATCAGATACCTGATATGAAAACTCTCTCCAAACCATTTGGTATTGTAAGAGGCTACCCATGCAATCGGTTTATGGGAATTAATTATGGTTATCCTGAACAATCTTTTGACCTTGTCACGATCGGAGTTTTCCTGGTTAGATTGCCTGGTTTTCCCTTCCCTTCTTCTAATCCAAAACGGTCGTACGGTAAGGTTCAAAATTTAACTGATCCAGCGTCGCAAGCATTAAATTGAATCTGCTGACTTACGGTTTCTTCAGAATAAAAAATTAATTAATTAATTTAAATTCGTGCAGCAGACATAACAGAATAACACATATTCACCAGCATTAATGGTTATAAGTTTGGATGATTATGTATGTACTCACAAAGCCCAATCAGTTAATAGTATTTAGTCATCTTTGTAAAGACGATCGTCATAGCGTTACGAAAATGCTTATGCCCATTGCCCAAGCCAGTTTTACGGTAAGAAAAAACCAGATAGTTCACATGATTGAAAACAAACTGTATTTTCTATTTTCACTTAAACTAATGTAGGATTTGTTTAATGAAATAAAAAGGAGAGTTTATTGATCCTTCCGTTAGAATCAAGAGCAGTGCAAGAGGGGGGGGGGGATTGAGGCTTAATGGCGCGTCGACAACTTGGTCATTAGCGCCAACCTCAGTCACAGTGCAGTGGTCCGGGTTGCCACTGCACCACACATTACAGAGATGTTATCCAAACCCCTAATCTAAATCTTGTCATACATCTGTACCTCCTGCAAAAATTGAAAAACACCGGACAGGAGGACAGACTTATCGCCCAACTGACGCGCAATGTCATGCGGAAGATGGAACCGACGACGAACACCATCAAGATGGCGACAATCAACAAGTAAGTGCCGGACCGTAAGTGGCCGTCGACACCAAGATCATTCAGGAGGGTCAACCCCCCGCAAAAGGAAACAGTGAGTAAGTCGGGTGTGACCAATTCGCAAACGGGCCAACACAACCTCCTCACGGCGACTGCGGCGACACGCCGAGTGCCACTCCTCGACAGTGCCTTTAATGGCCCGTAACTTATTACCGTCCTGTCCATCCCACGAGGCTTGCCAAAGAGCATGTAACCTCAGACGCAGAGTTGGAAAAGCGTCCGAGGGAACAAGCCTGAGATCCCTACCGAGAAGGCCAGAAAGGGCCCCTTTTGCTGCAGAATCCGCTTGCTCATTTCCACCTATCCCAACATGGCCCGGGATCCAGCAGAAAAGCACGGTTTTCCGCTGGCCAGGCAAGCGGGAAAGCAAAGCTTGGACACGTTGTGTCAAGGGGTTCCAAGGATTGTAATTCGCCAAGGACTCCAGGGCATTCATGGAATCACTAAAGATAATGAAATGCGTTCCAAGGATCCATTCCACCGCCAAACCGAGAGCCAAAAGCTCTGCAGAAAACACAGAATAGCCTGATGGAAGGCGATGGGCAACCGTCACTCCATTACAAACACAAGCACAAGCCACACCAGCGTCTGACTTCGACCCATCAGTAAACAGCGGCTGATAACCGGCGTACTGAGGACACAGCCGCCGGAACTCCTGTAAGTACCGTGCAGGTAGAGTGGAATCCTTCGGGAGGGACGCCAGAGCGAAAATGAAAATGCCACTTGGGACAAGCCAAGGGGCTACTGGCATCCCCCCAAGCCTCAAGACGCTGGGCATTTCAAAGGCTATCTCCTGACAGGACTGCTGGAGCCTATCGCGGAAATCACCCTTACCCACCCTGCATCTACCGACTCGCAACACACGCACAGCACGTAAACGCACCGCATACTGAATGGCCAGCTTTCACCGACGAATGGCCAAAGGTGGCTCCGAGGCCTCAGTATAGAGGCTGACCACTGGAGAAGTTCGAAATGCCCCAGTCGCCACACGCAGGCCACTGTGATGCACAGTGTCCAACATCTGGAGAGTCGAGTCACTAGCCGAACCATACACCATGCACGCATAATCAAGTTTGCTGCGGACAAGGGCTCTGTAGAGGCGCAACATGACAGCGCGATCGGCACCCCATGAAGTGCCCGACAGAACCCGCAAGATGTTAAGTGCCCGCAAAGACTTGTCTTTAAGTTGGCGCAAGTGTGGAAGCCAAGATAACCTGGAATCGAACACCAGACCCAGGAAACGTGCCTGTGGGACAACAGGAATCTGCGCCTGCCCCAAGTACAGGCAAGGATCTGGGTGCAGCGTTCGTTGGCGGAAAAAGTGAATGCACACAGTCTTGTCCGGAGAAAACCGGAAACCATTACTGACCGCCCAGGTCTGGACTTTGTTAATCGCCAGCTGTAGCTGCCGCTCGCAGGTCTGCATGCGAGCTGCTCGAAAGCGCAGGCCGAAGTCATCGACAAACAATGACTGGGGAACAGCAGCTTGCTGAGCAATGGGGTTGATCCCAATAGCAAACAAGATGACACTAAGAACACCTCCTTGAGGTACACCATTCTCCAAGACAAACGGGCGGGAAAGAGCCGCCCCGACACGGACACGAAAAGAACGGCCTGAGAGGTAAGCGGAAAGCAACAGTGGCATCCGTCCCCTCAAGCCATAGTTATAGAGATTACGGAGCAGTGCAAGAATCAAGAATGAAAAATGTAGACAAAATTGCGCAAAATAAGTAAAATTGAAAATATTTTAAAAGAAGATGGAGAGATGACCTCATTGTGCTGAGAGCACAAGAAGAATTAAAGAAGAATTCGTGAAGTCTGTGTTTTATTCACTTTCACCTGGTGGCGAGAATGTCAAACAGAAATTTCAATAGTAGGCACACCCCCGTGTCGGAATTTGGTAATGGAAAATTGCTTGTTAACAGTGCTTGCTACATACACTGTTAATTTGTAGGCGTTAGAGGGAAGATGATTGTGCTACTTCACTTCGAAGCAAAATACTTCCATATAAACTATTGACAAATTCCACAACTCTTTGAGCTTTAATATGAAAGCCCAGGATTCTAAATTCATTTCCTTTTCGGACATCACACTACATTCACACATTTTGATACATTCAATTTCTTCACTACAAGAAACGAACCACACACAACTCCTGTACCAACCTTTCATTCATGCTCAGACCCTCCATGTTACGAAACTGGCTTTGGGCCTATTATAGACGGAGATGAACAGAACTTTATTTCAAATTCTAATTATGACATCACAAAGTTTGGGGGGGGGGGGGGGAAGGCGGTTCATCATCCACGAGGATGCCAGGGACCGGAATAACGGTAGGATCTACTTGTAATTTGGTAGAATTTGCATGACCAAACCGGAAGTATAAAAGTGGGTGTAATGACGTCACGTTTGCAGGGAGGTTATGACGTTACATGAGTGGGTCAATCGACGTGGAGTAATGATGTAAAAAGGCTTTGTCATGTAGAATTTAAGCATATTTTGATAGAATTTACACACCGATACGGAGGGCGTAAAAGTGGAGTAATTACGTCACATGGGGAGTAATAACGCCATAATGGGAGTCATTGACTGACGTAAAAATGGGATAACTGTGTCACTTCCGGCCACGTGGCGGTATGCGTGTCTGTCCGCATCTGCCTTTTACTACAACATTCTACACTACTCACGACTGTCGACTTCTTGACACTGATGCTAATTTGAACATCGAGGACATACATTTTTCGTATAAAGAGTTCATCTACTTTGGAATGCTCTGCCATCTTCTGTCGTGGCTGCCACCAGTGTTTTTAAGACACGTTTGGATATAGGTTTTTGTAACCACCTTTACGGGATGCCCTTGTTTCTGTTCCTAGGGATCGCGTGGGGGAGGGGGAGGAGAGGGATTTGGCGACTTCGTGTTAGCTTCGGCTCTGTGCTATTCTGCTTTCTATTTCTATAGACCGTATGTGATGACCCTAGCTTAACCAGACTACCACAATAGGTTGATCAATACATCGACGGGAAGGAATCTGTTTGTAATGGTCTTACTCTAAGGAAATGGAGCTAAGTGCTTGCAACACTTACCCAACAAGGAAGACGTTTGTTTAAGCTTTGTAGAGGAAAGCGAAAACACACGGAACACATGACGCGTCAACATAGTATACGTAGTTGCACTCAACTTAAACAAATTTGGTTTACACAATTGACAGGACGAACAGAAATAAAAAGGATATGAAAGTTGGGACGCATATGATAGGAAGTATAAGTCGGATATTTGCTCCAGTAATTTAAGCCAAGAAATCAGTGGACAGCTGGGGAGCTACAAGTCACACACTTGAAGAAACGGTAAAGAAAATCGAATGGGCTCGGTTAGTAATAAATAAAAGTAGATGCACATTTAACAAAGGACAATACACAATGAAACAAACATTGTGAACCGTTACGGATGGCCAGTAAGCAGCAATAATGGTGGAAAAAAATTTACTATGCGCGTCTTCCTTTGGGGGCGCCGGAATTATATTGACACGGAGTCACGTTAATTCTGGGATTTCTTAAATGCTGATCCGTGTGTGAGACCCAGAATT
>JAHWFP010102246.1:26997-44391 GCA_023313725.1 Lithobius niger | reverse complement strand
ATTGAATAATGCCAATAAACAATGGTCTACGTTTTTACTAAACATTTTTTTTAACAATTGTTTCGTTAACATTGTTAACACTCGGTTACACGGTAACCGAACGTTTTACAAATAGGTTAAACGTTTAATGAAATAACCGGTAATTGCGACCACTAGTTCCTAGTTTCTCAATGGCTACGCCTTGCTGCTATTGGTTGTTACTTCTGTTTTTCGGTGCGAAAGCAAGTCTTCCAAAAACCGTAACTTTTAGAGTATAAATATGAAAATGTAAAAATTGTGTTGTATGTTGTATGTATCTATTCAAATAAATTTGTACAGTCACAGATTTTGTTTACATATCTAATGAAATGATTTTTAATATGACAGGAGTTTTGTGTGCTGCTCCATGTGTCGATATGCCACCAACTGCGGAAAGGCCTTCGCCAAACACATGACGACGCGCCATAAAGACGAAGACCAAGAGGAAAAGAAGGATAATGGTTTTGCAGTTGAGCTGCCATCACAAGTGTTTTGTGTGTGCGGCTATTCTGCTGTGGTTGGAAACGTGATGGGTAAGTTGAATGAAACTAATAAATATAGAATTGAAACGGTGACAAGTGCATATTTTGACTTTGGCTAGTAGAATTAAATACAAAGTTTTACGTTTGAGCCAAAATGAAGAAGCAAAAACAATAATTTGCTGCTAAGTGGAGAGCGCTCTTTCCTAGTTCCAAAAACTGCGGAGAGGTGGCAGCATCGTCGCTCACTCATTGACTGCTGTGCACATATTTTCAAATTGTATACCGTTGTTTCTTGTTGTTCATGTGAAACTGCGTGATGACGGTAGAAAGAAGGTTTATTAGTAAGGCTGTACCGATCCAATCATCGCCGATCAGAGCGTGATTGGATCAATCGGCATAGCGATCATCATATTCTATCAGTAACCAATCGATCAAACCACCTTTAAACTTATCATACAGATACTATCGTATTTCGTTTACTACATCATCATATTTATAATAATTGACGTTACGAATTAGCAGCTTCGTTCAATCATTTCAACTACCTATTAATTGTAATTTGTTAGCATGAACTTGTTAGCAGCAAAGGTTTTTTTTACGATCAAGATGGGAGAAACGAACTTCGATCATTGAAGTCATTGCTTGATGCTGTACTTCCACCTGTATTGCGCAAGTGATAAGTGTCAGTTGAGCAAAGCCCTAGTTTGCAAGCATGCGCAGAACGGTTTCTTTCTGATTGATCATGCAATACTGCAATGTTTCCATTCGTTCTGCCCGCTAAATTTTATGTCAAATAAAGAAAATTTCAATGAAAACTGAGATTTGTTAAACTTTATTTTCGACTCCCTCTTAGATGTACTGCAACTTCGCGTCTGACAAGCCACTCTACTCAGAAATATATAAGCCTAAGAGTATATGCATCGTATAGAAAGTGGAAGCAGTAGCAGTTTGGCTCTATTTTAAAGGTTAATTTTTATTTGATCAGATCAAATGATCGATCGACAAGGTTAACGTTTCTCCACTGTTCAGATCAAGGTTGCATAGGAAGTGAAACTGCTGATCGGCACAGCTTTAGTTACTAGTTAATATAGTTTGCCTTGTAAACATTCACAAGCAAACACAAATTTACCGAAAATTTGCAGCACATTGCTGTTTTTGCTTCTGCATTTTGGCTTAAACGTAAAATTTTGTATTTCATTAGGTGAACAAATTTTGACACAATCATATTGTGGTTTAAAGGTTGAGTGACTTTGTGTAGCTAGGCATTTGTGAAATGATACACGGCGATAGCCATGTATATATATGATTGAAGTCCTCTTTCCAGCAAAACTAAAACTATTAATTTCTCCGTTCCTATTCAATATATTTCGACCAAACTTGGCCAGATAGTAGATAGGTATGGAAGGTATATTTGTACCAACTTTTATCAAATTCAATGTAAGAATAAACGTAGGGAGCAACACGTAAATTTACAAACTTCACTTGTTGTTGTTGTTCTTGTGGGACACGGTTTCAGAAAAAACTACTGCACGTACATAAAATCTGAAACATTATCTAAGCTAGAAATTTCCCTGGGCTTCATCCTCACAAAGACCAATTTTTCAATTGGTCGAGCCATTCCGGAGTTACATTGTTTTAAGTATTGTTATAAGTAGGGAACTTTGCCACTCTGCAAATGCCAGATTCATTCTTCATGCACGTGTTAGGTCTTTGCTACATGGTTGATTGTTGAAAGGTAAATGAAAGAATCCGTATTTCAGCTAAACGGATATAGTTTTAAACCAAACTTAGCAATGATGTTGGCAGCTTGAAACGATAAGAATGGCATATTTATTTCGTAGATTCAGGCTTTCAGAGCTGAGCTGAATTGTTCAAAGAGGGCAGCAACAATCGTCTGCATGCATAAACCTTTGTAGCGCGACGCCATAGCTGTAAAAAAGGTACACGGATTACAAACAAAAACGTCAAGAGTGCCGTAAAAAAAAGGGTTATATGATTGTAGTTAGGGACTGATGGAAAAATTTCCCAGAACTAAGGCAGTATCGATACCATTTCTGCTGATATGCTACACATGCCGATTCAGTTACACATGATATCTGTTTTGCCTATACTGGCACCGGTACTGGTTTCATTCAAGCCGATGCATCATGTTGAGTTCTTATTCCTGGAATCGTGGTAATCAGCAGGCAGGGAAAACAAACTTCTCTATCATCAATGTTAAAGTGTGGTATCTGTAAAAGAATCGCTACGAGATACCAATTCAGTTCCGATACCGATACACTGAGTATCTGCAGATTGACCGATACGGTATTTATCTGTACAGCCTTACCCAGTACACCAACCGTACGAGTGTTCTGACATTTTCCATTTTAACCTTTTACTGCCTAACGTCCAATATTGGACAGCTACTGAACGGCAAAAACTTTAGTCCGAACGTGCAACGTGATCCAGGGGATCCCGAGCAATGCGAGCAGCAACTGCCCAGTGGTCGGTGTCCTCGTCTCCAAACCGAGTGAATGCTTGTTTGAATCCTGGGACCGCCCTAACTATCATTAAAAAAATGCATCCAGTTTGATATGGGCATTAAAGGGTTAAGTCCTAATTAGACTTACGTTAAAACATTAAACACTCTTGGCACAATCCACAGGACGAGATAAAAACACGCTGGCAACTGAATTTTGGCGACATAATGCCACTGGTCCCACTAATCAAAGGAAAAAAATAAAATAGATGTGAAGCCTGCAGAGCTGAGAACAGGAATGAGGGAAACAGTAAGCAGTAGGAACCAGGCAAACAGGAAGTGGGGTAAAAACATCAGAAAAAAAAAAAAAATAAATAAATAAAAAATACAAAAGGAAAAGAGGGTTTTAGTTTTAAAATGTAAACTATGAGGGATGTTTTGTGGTCTGAAGGAAAGCCTGCCTACGTAATTTATGCTGCAAAGATTATATGTACGCACATTTTTATGATTCAATAGACTTACGTGGTGAATGCCATCCTTCTAATTTTAACCAGTGTAGAAAAGTAAAATGATTATGCTGATCGTTAACAAATTGGTGTGCTAGATAATGCTTCGTAGTCAACCTGTAACTTTTTCTTGTTTAACTTTTTAATTCGACCAACACTCTACAGCATTGAGATTATGCAAGTTTTAAAAGTTTTATTTTCTCGAAATGCGGGCTACTGGAAAGGACTTGAACAATGTTGTGCCCTGCACCTTCATCCTTACATATAAATTCTATCTCCGTTCTTTCAAGAATCAGATAAACTATATTTGCCAAGGGTTTCACTTTAATGGCATGTGCCACAGGGCAGTAGCTGAAATTATTTTCTGGAGGAGCAAATGATAATTTTTATCTGCCAAGGTGGTAATCGTATGACGCCGAACTGCCAAAACAGTGAAGCACACGGATTACCCTTCTGTGCAACCTTCTATTTTAGTTAGGACAGCTCAGGCTTGCATAGGAGAAAAAGATGACAGAGCCAAGTTTGCTTTTGTCTTCCCACTCTCTCGGTAATTGCTACTTTCAGTGCTTTCCAAAAGCAAAAGGTTATCCGTCAAAACTCACCACTGTTGGCGACAATTTTGGTTCCACGCTTGACATATGTGCTATTTTGTTATTAGGGCAGTCATTCAGACCTTCCAAAACTACAATCAGAACTTAAACTCACTAACTCACCTAAGAGTAGAAGTGATGTTAAAAATTGCCCCATCTGTAGATTTGCAAAGTACATAAAGCCACAACAGTCGGTAAATGTGGTTGACTTCGAGTGCAAATTAGGTAAGAGCTTACTGACTACTCTAGATGAATTTATCAGGCACATTGAAAGGTGACATTATTTTCACTTGACAGGCAATTGCCTCACTTTGTTACGGGAGGCACTTGTTCCTGCCCAAAGGCGATGCCACACGATTGTAGTGACGCATCAGGTGGTCTAGCAGCTGCTAGTACTAGCTTGCAGGTCAAACAAGAAGACACACATGTTGTTACGATCACGCAGCTTAAAAACAGCCAGGAAACAACATGCTGAGAGCAAATTTTGTGAAATAAAGTGTGTTGGCTAACATTTACCGTATGCGGTTTGTGGCAATTTGTGACAATGCAATGTCTGGCATCTTTGAACTCCAATGTGGGTCGGCTTGAGCTACAGTTATCAGTGTCATGTTTTTTGTCCTTCCTGCAGTCCTTCTAAGGGTGGGTGTGTCAAAGCAATCACGTGACCTACCACAGCCATCTCGTATTGGGCGAGACCACAATGGGCAGGGATGCTGCCGCTGTGAATAAATGTGAAAATTTGCCAGGGGTAAATAAAAAATGTGAAAAATTTGGAAAAATTTGAAAAATACGAGTGTTTGAAAAAACGCAAAATACACAAGCAAAGTACAAACAATCAAATTATTCGCCCTAATTTTGGACCCAGAATTACGTAGGCATGTCTGTAATTCTTGTGTACGTATTAATAAGCTCTACACGTGCCTGTTGTAAACTTAACAGTCAATTTTACGTGGCCGGCAACGTTGCTTTAATTTTGCATGAAGAATTTGCACTTTGGTTTTACTCCTGGAATCATTTCCTGGCTCAATTCGTATCTTCATTCTAGGCGCCAGCGTGTCGTTCTTCGTGGTTCCTATGCCCCCTGGCTTCATGTGACTTCAGGAGTGCCTCAAGGCTCCGTTCTTGGCCCTCTCCTTTTTAACATTTTCATTTCTGACTTACCATCTGTTATTCTTTCCTCCTCCAGTGTCTGTTACGCTGATGACTTGAAACTTTTCTCTGACTCTACCTCTTGCCAGTTGCTTCAGGCTGACATCCAACGCGTCGCTGATTGGTCAACTACAAATTCCCTTTTCTTTAACACTGATAAATGCCATGTTCTTTACTTTGGTAATAACAACCCGCGCTTTCCTTACCGTCTGTTCGGAAAGCTAATTACTCCTGTCGCTAATCATACGGACCTTGGTATCACTGTTGACAGTTCTCTTAATTTCAATCTTCACACTGAAAATGTCATCTCTAAAGTTTTCAGGAAGGCACATTTCATTCTTAGGGGATTCTCTGATCTTACTCCTTCCCTGTTTACTGTCTTATTCAAAACTTTCCTTCTTCCACTTTTTGATTATTGCTCTCAAATCTGCCGCCCTTACAATCTTTACTCATTGAACCGCCTTGAAAATTGTCAGCGGCGCCTTACTAAATGGTGTCCCACCATTCGTTCTTTGTCCTACCCCGACCGCCTACGTAGGCTTCAACTTACTACCATTCAAAACCGTTTTCATCGTGGGGACATGATCCTTACTTACCAAATTACTCATAACCTCCTTAACGTTAACTCTGATCTTTTTTTTTCACCGAATTTCAATTATACTCGTGGCCATCCTTTTCGCATCTGTGGTACTGTGTCCCGTACTAAACTTCGCTACCAGTTCTTTACGGAAAGGGTTGTCCATGCCTGGAATGCCCTTCCCTCTAATGTTGCTTGTGCCCCATCTCTTAATGCTTTCAAATCTCGTTTCGATGTGTTTGTTCGTTAATTGTTGATGTTTTGTTTGGGTGGGTGGGTGGGTGCTTCGTGTGCCTTTTCTTTTCTATTTCTATTTCTATTCGTCCTACTAGTGAAACTGAAAGCAGTGTGCCGGAAAAGACTCCCTTCGTTTTGCCGCGCTGCGCAGAAGTGATGTCACGCGCATCGTATTGCGCATAAAATGGCGTATCTTCCGGTTGCGGAGCGAAGCTTGAAGTTGAATTTCGCACTGCTCGTTGTGGTGTAATTTTTAATCAAGAATTGTCAAACTGGTGTGACATATGAAAACGAAGGAATAGTGATACAAAAATGAACGGTAGGTAGGTAGGTAGGTGAAAAATTTGAAAAAAGGAAAGAAAAGCAGGTATGTGAAAAAATGTGAAAAAAAAAGAAAAGCAGGCATGCGAAAAATGTGAAAAAAATGAAAAGTAGGAATGTGAAAAAACCAGGTACTCAGGCAGCATCCCTGAATGGGGTTCAGCGGTTAGGCGCTAACATCCCTTTTGCAAGATTACGTTACGACTGCAGGGGTTACTACCTGCTGATTTGCTCATGGTTTGTTGTGTATTAGAGGTCCTAACTCTGTCCTGCAACGGTGAGGGTCTGATAGAAAAGATGCTGGAGTGGTGAAATTGCCCTCAGGCTAGGAACGGTCCTGATGTGGCATTTCACACATGAAGTAATCTGTTTACCCTTTAACATCATTTTTTTTCTTTTAACTAGCTGAACATCTTATAGACTGTGGGAAGCGTTCTTGTTACCCCAACATGGACAAAGCCAAAAGCGCAACCCTTGAGTCTCAGTCGGCCTCCTTCCCTCCTTTGGTGGTGTTAGACGAAGACGAGGAAGATGGAGCAGCACCTGCAGACCCAAGCAAAGTGTGGATGCAATCGTTTGCTGCAGCTAATAAAGAGGAACCGAAAGCTACCGTTACAGAGATGGAAAAGGAAGAAGAGGAAGAGGAAGAAGAAAAAGGAAGTAAGTATATCTTTTAGGGCTGGAAAAAATTAGCTTCACTTTCATCCAAAAATACGTACCTTTTAGTTATTAGATTAAATGGTTTATGTAATGCTTATGCCCAAACCTTAAGCTTTTAAGCTGCCAAGGCTCCCCACCAAGTGGTGCGTCCCTGCTCACTTCCCAGCAGGCATTGCTACATGTCCCACACTATCGTTTGGTCACAGATCAAGGAGGCTGTGTGCTTTTGCTATTGTCGACAAAATAACCAATTTAAACCGTCTAAGAATGTTTTACCTTAGTTAGAAGTGTGCTCACATTTTAAAACCCCAAGTGATAAGCACGCCACATGCATAAGATGATGGATTTGCGAATTCCGTGTTAACCCATGCAACATTGGTGTTCAACATAACGAATCCGAAGTATCGAGAAAGAGTGGCGTAAGTCAGACCAAAAACAGTCCTAAAGAGAATGTTCGGACTCGTTGGATTGATAATACAGTTGTGCTAGATTAACGTCCGCAGAGTTTGATGTTGACCCCAATAATATTTTATTGACGAAAGACCCCCATTTAAACTCTACCGCTACAGTAACCCCACCACCAGGCTCAGTTTGAGTATGTTCGGGTCCTGAAGGTTATGAAGGTTACCTGTCGAGGTTATGAACTTTATAGCTGTCCATTAGGAACTTTAATGGGTGGTTGTGTCTGAAATACAGTATACCAGGCGGGAAGAAGTTAAAAGTCAGTCAGACGAGCGACGACCGCTTTCGCCAGTGTCCCAACCCAAGATGTTGGCCGCTACTCAAGTAGAAGCGTTGACGTCGACCGCGTGTCCCAGTTTGTTCTATCCCGTCCTCCTGCATGGGCGCAGTTCATCGGGCGCGACCCCTCTGTTAGCCGTGAATTCAGTGCTACGATTCGACACAAAACTGAGTGCGATACCCAGTGCATCAGTTCAAGGAATCGTTTTCCGACAGACTGAGTGTTAGCCAGGACTGAAATACGATAACATGGAGCATCATCACTGGAAGTAACCCTACTAGTATGGGTCATAGTGGTAAGGCCAACCGGGTCAGGTCCTCAAATGTTTGTCAAGTCACGCCAAGCAAGCAGGAGGAGCAATGTATGGCTAAATTTGTTATCGCAAAGAAAGAAAAGAGTAGAACTCATCCTATTTATGGTGTAGCCCGAGAAAGGGGAGATTACTCGTCCGTCTGGAAATAATCTGTGGTAGCAGAGTAAACTCACTATTTATGGTGTTACCCGATAAAAGGAGATACTCGGCCATGCAAACCGTCCATTGGTGATTGTAGCTCTGGAGAGCCCTCACCTCTTATGGTGTAAGACTCATCAATCTAGAACGGACTATAAAAATAAAAATACGAATGCGGGTGAAAACCCCTACGTTTGACACCATCCCCAACATACATCTTAAGTACCAATTCAGCAGACGTCACCACATCGCCAGGCCCCTAGATTTGGATGTTTGCCATTGCCGCATCCCTGAGGTTCAGAAGAATAGGGGGTAGAGGGTCGTTAGGCAAAGGCTTTGCACTCTCTGCATGACAGTGACAGTTTTATGATGAATTCGAAGGTTATTTAAGATCATAAATAAATAATATAAAAATAAAAAATTGCACAGCGAACGCTTATAAGCTTGTTGCTGGAAAGGCCACTAGACATTAAGTTTTGAAGACGGTATTGGCCAGACGTGTTTCAAAGTTTTAGTAATACGGCAACCACTGAACACTGTTTCATCAAGTGAGTTCCAATCATTAATAACTGCAAGCAGTTTAAACGAGTTCGCATCCAATTTGGGTAAGTGTCTCGAGAGGAGTCCGATCTGCCTGAAGGCACTGGCAGCCGGCCGCTGTAGCACATTGCTTGGACACACTGAGGTTGTTAGCGACCCACACACCCAGGTCCTTTTCCTCAGTAACCTCACCCCTTTTGTAGGGAGGGAAACTCATTTATCCCATGGAAAGGGTTCTCCTAGTTGATTTATCACTATCTGACATCTACCTTCCGTAAGAGAAACTGGCCATGGTTGTGAACACTTCAGACCCGCCACTGTTACGTACGCGAATTACGACCCGGTCCGCACCATGTCCCATAGCGACAGGACTTGTTCCGTCAGCTTTTGAATGTATAGGGCGTACTACGGAACGACGAACAGCCTCTCTGTGGGAAAGCCACTCCCTTGTCACGATGCTAAGAAGAGGAACTTGACTTTTTGGGCAGTGCAGCCCTGGAGTCCCCAAGCAGGCGTACTCTCGGACGTTACCCGAGATGGAATGTGTCACCGACAACGCCAGCATAGAGGACATGATTCTTACCTACCGTCTCCTACAACTATTAACCCTTTGCGCGCCACTATTTATTCACAAATAAACCATCCCTGGCCATAATTTCCCGGTGTTCAGTACAAAGACTGACATAGTCAGCTTGATAAAATTGTTAAAAACTGTGTAACAAACTTTTTTTATGTGCAATTTGTTGTGTTTTAATGTAAACAAATGCACCCATTTTTGGGTAGCAGAATTAACAGCCCACAGGCTTCCAAAAATTAGGAAAAAAGTTTTGAAACTAACAACAAAACCATCACGAGAATTAAATGGACGTCATATGACGTTTGTGGCCTCCCAGAGACATTTGTTGAGGACGTCATATGACGTTCGTGGCTCACGAAGGGTTAAGACTCCTTTACGTTTGGCAGAAGAGGACAAACAACTGCTTCGCTTCGCTTTGGTTCAGCGGCGGCGTGGAAGACGTTTACGGCCGAGCCATTCGAATGCAGAGACGCCAATATATTGCTGGAGTATATTCAACTAATGAATAGGGTCTAGTCTTTTCAAAAGTACTCCTTCAGCTGGGTCCTGCTTCCTATGATGAATATGGTGCTTTGTCAGCAGGATACCTACCTTGAGTCCGCAAGAGACACCCCCACGGACACGATCGGACATCTAAGGCTCCTGCTGTAACATGCACCCTCCAAGCTATTCAATGGTCAACTGCTGGATTCGCCCAATCCTTTTACAGTGGTATAGGGAACTCTAGAAGACGGGGACATAATCCCTTCATCCCCGCTCGTGACTTTGAAGAGGGATGCCCTTCCCCCCATCACCAGCCGGTGGGGGCAGGCTTAAGGTCCATGTAAAGGAATGGAAAAAGATCACATCAGTCCGACTATGGCCTTCTATTCATTGCCTTCATGATGCTTTCTCTGGGTCTGCCACCATGGCTCCGCAGTCTACCAACAGACAGGCTGCTGGAGGGAGAGGTCTTGCAACTTTCTCGAAAAGTGCCGTTCGCCTGTTCCCGCTGGAACTCTGGGCTTTTACAGCCTTGTTCACGTCATACCAACGAAGAACAGGGGCACCCGTATGATCTTCAATCTACGTGTGCTCAACACATTCTTGCAGAAAGACCACTTCCATATGGAATTGCTGGCATTAGTCAAGAGTTCCTTCAAGACGAGTACACAGTTTCAGTGGATCAAAAAGATGCCTACCTTTACGTATCCCTGCACCCTTCTGTCATCCATCTCTTCCTGTTCGTTTCAGTAGGGCGTACGTACCACTTCGAGGTGATTCAGTTCAGCACGGCACCCCACATGTTCACATCCGTCTTGAGACCAGTAGTGGGGTTTCTTCGCCAATATCGTGTACGCTTTCACGCTTACCTTAATGGCTGGCTGTTCCTCAACCTCTGCCACGGGATCTGCTCCGGGACCTTCGCTTCTGCCTGTCCAACATCGCATACGCACTCACGCTTACCTTTATGATTGGCTGTTCTGCAACCTCTGCCATAAGATCACCTCCGGGACCTCAGTTCTGCATGTCTCTATTCACGAGACTGGTCTTTGGTATCAGCGATGTGCAATAATGCTTCCTCCTGGCGCAAACCTTTGTATTTCTTGGGGCCGAGTTTGACTTGTCCAACTTCCTGATACGTCTCATCAGAGACGACCACAAAGCTGATCTCGTCCTAGCATCCATTCGACAACTGCCTGATATTTGGCAGCTGTGATAGGTCAAATGGACTGTTAGCAACGCTAGTGCTTCTGGGTGCTTAAAGGTCGAGGTCCAGGCCCATGCACTGGTTCAGGAGAGACGACTAGATCCCCCTGTTCAATGTGCCCTGGACGTCTGCAGTGGTGGCTGCATGAACACAACCTAATTGTAGGAGTACCAGTCTCCCCCCCCCCCCCAACTTTCCCACATATTCTGCTCTTTGCAGATTCTTCAACCTTGGGCTGGGGTGCCCATCTGGGTGTCAAATGGCATCAGGAACTATATCAGAATGGGAAGGGAGTCATCACATCAACACCTTAGAACTAAGTGCTGTTGTCTACGCTGCTGATTAGCTACTACCGGTACCCACATCAAACATGTTGTGTGGTCAAGAATTGATCTGACCTCACTATTAATAAAGGAAAGTGAAGCTTTGTATCAGGTGGATAGTTTGTAATGTTAAGAGATTACCGGTATCATCTGTGCAGATAGCTCTGGCTTTGGCCCGATTCACCTCCTATATTGGACGAAGTCAGCCAATAACTATTAAAGGGAAATATTTTTGGACAAAAGTGTAAACATAGTTGTAAAGATAAAATTAGTTTTAACTTATCTTAAAATACTTAGCTTTTGGTAAACCTATCCACCGTCCCCACTCTCTCTGAACTGGGTAGCTCACCAAACAAACATGTGGAACAAGTAGCATTGTGAGATGTGAGAACGGGGACACCTGATGGGGAGCTACTACATAAACTTAAAGCTTAACCAACCTCCGTTCTGTGTTTAGATCCATTTCAAAGCAAATGTACGTAGCCTCCCAACCAGCACCAAAACAAAACTAACCCCAAAAAAACCATCTGCTGAAGAATGCATAAACACAGGATAAATTTCATTTTGAAAACAATAAATTCCACATGCTTTTAAAAGCTCTCAAATGATGTTTTGAGATCACACATATCATTTAGGTGTACTATCAAAAAAACATATTGAAGTCGTCACCTTTTATCTCTTTCACAATTTAATTTAATTTGCTAGTTATGGAGCTTCGTTGAAGTATCCGAAACACATTTTGTTGAAGAAACAATCTTTCACCTCCCGTATTTCAAATTTAGCCAGAGTACATTACTTATGCATCGCGGGTCATCCCGGCCTTAGCACAGGAAGTGAGCCAGGAAAGGCTCACCAAACATAAACCAACTCCCATACGTAACTGATAGCAACATCTGGAAATAAATATAATTTGATAATTGGTTTTTGCATTTCAGCTTTTAGTGTATTTACATATTAACAATAGTTTAAATTATTACAGTTGGAAAATTAAACTACATTCTCATATTCTGCACGAAATCATCAGGCTGATTGTAAATCATTTTTAGTAATTTTTTTTAGACACATTATAAAGTCTATTTCATCGTATCAATATTTTTGCAGATGAGAATGCGGACATGTTGAATATCTTGGGTCTAATGCGAAGACCCCCTGGAAAGAAGGTGGTGGAAAAAAGTGACGATTCCAATTTGAGTAACACTAGTGCGCTTACAGATGAAGCTAGCCACGATACAACCGAAGAAACGAAGGCAGCAGACACCCAAAAGAAAGAAGTTAAAGACAAAGAACCAAAAACTGAAGTCAAAAGTGATAATGAATTAGAAGATGATGAAAAAGATGATGAAAAATCTCCAGATTCCCCGCAGTCAGATCACACAATAGACGAAGTGGATGGTGAAGACAGCCAGGTGTGCGAGGAGGAGCTTGCTAAGACTGTCTCGGTAAATAAACCGAAAACTAAAGCTCCCAGCAGAAAACGGCGGCGAAGGAGACAGCGGTTTACTCACACAAAGAGGCAACATAGAGTTGCCGAGCTCCCACCGAAGGTTGAAGAAGATCCATATGTAGACAATCAAGAGGAAGAAGATAACGAAAATGATGAAGATGATGAAGTCTGCAATGATTTTGGTGAAATTCGGCATGAATCTGAAATGGAATCAGAAGGCGAGGAAGACCACAGCCATAGTGCGTCTTCTACTCCATCAAAACGTGACCTTGGAGCCGACAAGTGTCGAATCGTAATCAAACCAGTAAAATCGGATAGTAAAAAAAAGACGCTAGTTAAGGAACGAGACGGGGCTAGCCCTGTTGAACATACAGACAATTCTCAATCAGGAGAGTCAAATGTCACTGACGTAAAAGATAAAACGGCTGACATTGTCAGTGATGACAGTAATCCTTCAGGGGCAAGCTGCAATGGCGAGCAAATTACAAAAGAGGATGAAGATGGCGGTTCCCCTAGGCCGAGTAATAAGTCTGGTGATGACGGAACAAATAGTTCAGAGGAGACTAAAGATACATAGTACTCCCATGATAGTTATGGATATGTTTTACTAAGAAAGCTATATGTAGTTTACACTTGTCAAAATGTCATTATTTGTAAATTTACGAACCTTTTTGTAAAGTTATATTTTTAGCTGGACCATATTGTTGGTGGCATTACATCTTTTACGGTAAGTGTAATTGTTGACCAGACAAATTTGTTCCAGGCAAATTTGAATAAAGTGTGCACGAGAGCGCACCAAACGTTATTTGCTCAATGTTGTGATGGAGCCAGTACAAAACATCCTACGTAAAATAAACTATTGCACCACATTATTTGTTAGGCTATTATTAATAAGTTACAGAGTTCAAGTTTTTTTCAATGGCTCTTGAATTTTTTTTTCCACACTTGGCGTAAAGGTGGATTTCTCCTTTAACATTCGTAAATATTGTACCGATTTCTTTTCGGATTATTTGAAAATCATGGTGGTATAATCGGATTCAAACTACTTCACACGAGACTCAAACGCACACTTTCACAACGAAGATAGTCTACTACAGTAGTCTACTCGAGTATCCGAACTAATTGGGACCGAAGAGTGTTCGGATAATTGAAAATTCTGATAAGGCCATGCAAAAAATTGTTTGGTTTACGGGCGAGATTGCAAACTGAAGCACCAGGCAACCAGGCATTTTATTTTTATTTTTATTTTACTGACCACGTTTCTTTGATGTGTACCTAGCTGAAGACTGAAAGAGTTTGCAGTCAGCCTATAAAAGTAATATTCTGCTATCTGCTTTTATGTTATTTATGTCATCTAGTATTGCAATTACACTATTTTAGTTTTTGCCAAATAACTTCTTAGTGGTTGGAGCTAAAGGCTTGGCACCATTGAAAAGCTCGTTTCGAGCCGGTTAAAATGGTGTACTGGAATGTCAAAAAATGTCAAAATTTGACGAAAATATGATTTTTGGTTGCCTCCGAAAATCTCGATTACCTGTTTCATATGTACTCTCTCAGGTTTCAGTGCTTCTTCCAAAGAAAAGAGACGAAAGTTGGCTTCCCTGCCAGTCTCGTAGTTATTCCACTGCGCTTGCGCGGACGCAGTCCTCCCTATATTAACGCCGGCGGGCATTCGTTCCTCATCTCTCTTGCTCTTTCAGCTTCTCGGCCGCTTCACGTTCCTCGACCCTCGAACTGGCTGTTCCTCTTGGGTCCTGCTCAAGGCGGCTAACGTCTTCGTTGCATGCGGGCTGTACGCGGATCAGTTCGGATTAGCGACGTTCCTCGTCTTTGGTCCCCTTCCCCCACTGCACTTTACCTCCGCGCAGCCTTCTTGGGGTGGACCATTTCACTGCCTGCTATAGGCTTTCACCTTTCCTTCCTCCAGCATTGAATGCTATTGCTTCGTTGGATGGGGTATGATATCCCTCCGCCGCCTCCATCTGCACACTCTACTGCGCAGCCCTCCTTTCGAAATTTGTGCTCCGACGATGCAACCAGCTCGTCCTACGGTATGACGCATGCGCAGCCTTGAAGACAGCTCACATAAGCTCCAGCGCAGCATCCTATCGGGCTCATTTCCCCTAGAGCGACCACTGTGAGTGGTCGCTCCCAGATACAGGTCCACAATACCCTCCGCATATCACCGTTCCGCGGAGTCTCCTCTTCCCTCCCTCCCTCCTCGTCTTACAAGGTTATTCTACCTTCCGTTGATTTTTACACCGGTTTTCTGGATACTCCATCCGTTGCTTCAGTCAGGGATGACTCTGGTCCGCCCTCACTTGGTTCTCCACGTCTTTCCATCATTCCTCCAGAATGTTTTTCGCCTGCCGTACCTACTTTGGAACCGCTACCGCACGCCACTACGGCCCATTCCGGCTCCTACGCCTCCGCTCCTCGAACGACCATTCTGCCTTCCATGTTGACCTCCTCCTACGAGGATGTTCTAGTTTCTTTAACACAACGATACACCACAGGACAGGCGGACACCCCTTCTCACCCTCCTTCCGTTCCGCAGGTTCAAGTGAGCAACGACATCCTTCCGACTCAACTGAGTCTCCATTCCGGCTCTCCGTGTACCAAAGTGCTTCCGTCCCAACCACTACAGACGGGCCTATACCCCTCCTTCGACCTTATATCCCTCAGGCGCCAGCCCGACCATGTTCCTATGGCGCATCCCTTCCTCTATCAACAGCCCCATCAGCCACCGTCGGAGGTTTTCCCGACCTTCTTCTTTCACACTTTCCTATCAGCCACCCATAAAGGGGTTTCGATAATTTGGTTCCACAGTAACATCCTCCGTTCCGGTCATCCCTTCCGGCTGGGCCTCCACAGCATCTTCATTCCCACCGCCAATCCTACCATCGCCTTTCATTACCATTCAACTCGAAGCGGACGCTGCATCCTCTCCAGCTTTCCTTCCAAAGTCCTGCCACAACAGTGGACTCCGGACCATCCACTTCCAAGGCACTTACTGTTAACCTAGTTTGTGATGAGGAATTCCACTACGATATCCGATATACATTTCTTGGACCCGCATATCTGAACTTTTGTCACTTTGCCACATTCCCCTCCGACCATGCATTCCCATTCTGTTACCTCGAGGACTCACACCTCTGGCACCAAATTACCATCCTCCTCGAAAATCGAGAACCATCCACCCGCCGGTGTTTACATCCTCACGCCATTCCTATACGAAAGACATAAACCCACCATCTTCACCTGTTCATTCACACTAAAGTCTGGGATCGTACATCCCAAGATTCTCCATCCACCTCCCATCCGAAGCGGACGTGCTTTAGCGGCCAGGCCGCTTCCTCTTCTTCGACCATACAAACTTGCCAGCACTACTCCTCACCAATGACTTCATTACCTCTGCTCCTCATCCGCCGTCCATAAAGACTAAAGAACTTCCGCCGACTATGAAGACTAAAAAGACCTCCACCGACCATGAACATTAAAAGGATTATCGTCGTTAAGACTGCCACAAGTCATCAGGACGGATGGTTGAAACACAACAATTGTATTCCGCAATCTGTCTGTATGTTGCTTCTCAACCTCCGTATGCGACTCCAATTTTATCTACCTTCTGCCGCTTCTAACGTTTCCCTTCGTTTTCGAGCTTTCGCCACCAGGAAGCAACTCGCTGCAACTCAAGGCCTTCTTCACCTCCGTACACTCGTCCCTCGTTCCTGCATCCCTCCGTACGCTTCTGCGTTTATACGTTCCTGCATTTCTTACCGCCGTTTCAAGACATCTAACATTCCGCTTGGGGTTCCGCCCGTTACCTCAAAAAAAAAAAAAAAAAAAAAACCCTCCGCTGTCCCTCCCACGACACCGACGCTACTAACACATACAGGACGGTTACGCTGGTCCCGGAGGCCTCCGTCCTGATCCCTACCTCTACCAAGGATGTGCCCCCAGGAGCTGATGGCTCACTCTACTACTGCTTCCAGTCTCGCCCTTAGCATCCCTCAATCCAAAAAACCGTCATCGTATTCCCAACTGTTTTTCTCCTGCAGATCCGGCACGCTTCTCAACCGCATGACTTGCAATATAAGTCCTTTTTCCTTAAAAACTTTACTCATCACCAACCTCTATACTACAGACCTCGGACTTCCAGCTGACACTCGCCAGTCTGCAGCACGGAGGGCTGCTTCACCGCTCCCACACCTTCTGGATTTACCATCCAGTTCCTCACAGTACTCTGTTCCCTCGTTCCGCCTTGACAATAGCACAGCTTCTCCGAACCTGCTCCATCCCTTCATAGATGCAGTAAAATTCCAGCACGGTTCATTTCCCGCTCCTCCAGCTTTCTTTTCTTACTTTGGTGACCCAAGTCCTTCCCAGCATCCTGATTCCGCTTCGCCAACAGCCCTGCTTTTGCACCAATTCCGGAACCTGCGACACGGCGTTCACAGACTTCTCTTTGTTCCGCTTCCGCACACGTTCCTGCGCAACCTCCATCGTTTGTAGGCTTACACGACTACACCCTACCTCATCTTTCTCCCTCCACTCATATCCAACAAGTGCTGTGCTATGCCCAATCCTCCCTGTCCTCCATTTAACAGTTGTAATTGCCAACTT
>JAHWFP010102246.1:0-26987 GCA_023313725.1 Lithobius niger | reverse complement strand
AAAAAAAAAATGCGCTAGGGCACCTTTCCCGTAGTAAGTCATCTACGATCTGGCCCCTCCCCATCCCCACGGACCTGCCTTCGGTCTTCCTTCTGGCCTTTCCTCCGGTGTCGCCAGGCCAAACAGCTGCTCATATTTTTCAGCAGGGATACCTCGGAACGTAACAACGTTCTGATAGGCCAACTACACGACCTCGGTTCCCCACCGGTCCGAGTCTGCCGTCCTTTCCAGTATTAGCTTAGGTTAAGATGGTTTTTGTTGCCCTCTTCAGTACAACTTACTACTATAACTTGGTGTTGCTGTGACTTGTTCCTTCAACGTTCCCTAAGGGTTCCAGTCACCTAACCTCAAGGCGGCTGGTTCTCCTTTACCCTGGAACCTGCTTGCAACCACCTCTTCTGGTGAACTCTTCCGCTTCCAGATGTTTTCGTTCTTCGCAGCCAATGCCTCCGATGCGCCTACACCAACCAGTTGCACAACAAAACTTTTCAAAACCTAAAGGAACATTTTTCATTCCTCTACACCGGTTGGTTTCAGGTTCGTTGAGTCAAGTTGACTTCAGGGTAGCCAGTCTGTAGCCAGGGCGCTCGTCACCAAGGCCCACCTCCGGTGACGAAGTCTGTTAAGTGCATATAAAACAGGTAATGGAGATTTTCGGAGGGAACCAAAAACTCAATATTTACAGCAATGCTGGTTAAAGATAGTTTTTGTTGCACAAGAATATATGCATTACCTGTTTTACAAAACAGACCCGCCCTTCCTCTCCTCTCGAGTTTCCTTGGTGACGATTGAGAGTATTTTAGGAAGAGATGAGGATTGAATGCCCACCGGCGTTTATATAGGGAGGACTGCGCAGGTGTAGTGGAATAACTACGAGACAGGCAGGGAAGCCAACTTTTGTCTCTTTTCTCGGAAGAAGCACTGAAACTGAGAGAATGCATATAAAACAGGTAATGTATATTTCGGTTGGGCAACAAAAACCATCTTTAACCAGCCTTGCTGTAAAGATTGAGTTTTTAGGGGGTGGACCAAGATTGAGATAAAACAATTTTGTCCCGTGATAATTGAAGTGCACATGCCTGTAAACCAAACAATTAACTTTGCATGGCCTAATCCAATTTACATGTAAAATAATAAAAGAGGAAAACCTTTTTATTTACTTAGTTTTAGTGTTTGTGAACTATGCTTGATTGTGTAAGACTACTGAAAAGAAAATTTTTTCATGAAATGACTCCACGAACATAAATAAAGCAAAGTCATTGCTTAATCCTTATCTAAAAAATTGTGAATTTCTGAATATTTTGTGAAAATGGGAGTTCGGATAATCAGGGTGTTTGGATAATCGGGGTTTGGATAATTGAGGTTCTACTTTATCTGCAAATTTTCAACTACTAACTGCAGCCTTCATCAGGCACCTTAAAGGTAAGTTCGTTTGAGAATCTCGTGTGACATTGTTTGAGTCGTAATGTTTTACAGTAGAATGGATTAAGGGTGTTTTTGCTGGAATAATTGGAGTTTTTTACTCTCCAGAATACTAACCTAAAGTAATTTATGTTAAAATTACTATTTACGCTTTTTCCATGCGTAAATCAAATTAAATAATTATTTGTTCATTTTCAATGCTAGTTGTATCTCATTCCCCCCAGGCACGCTGTTCTGTACTTCAGTATACAGAGAGCTGCAATGTTTCATTTCTCGTATTGCTATTAGGCACCGATCGAGTAGCATTGTGCTAGCTTTTGTTCTGTGCCGCCACGCTTCATAATGACCGAAGAAGAGAGAATCTGCGAAAAGATCTAATCTGGTAACTATGCAGCCTGCATGTGCAGAAAAACACCCCAAGTAACCTTCATCCCTTGTGTAGAAAGTGCAGAAATGCAGTTAGTGTGCTCTACATATAGTGACGATTCCGTAAAACGTAGCCTGTATGTATGGGAATATTATTGCCCTTATGGGTTAATGGTAGTTTAAAGATACTTGCTGAGAGGTCCCGGATCCAGTGTGAGCTTCGAGCCCAAAAAGGGGGTGGTAGGGGGAGTTTTAGTATACTAGTGGCTACCCTTACATGCTAGTACAAAATGGGCCGTGAAGACTGCTCTTTATTTCAATGTCTCACATTCATTAGAAACATGAAACTAGGAGTGAGTTTGTACGAACAAGAATAAAAGCACAGGTAAGTTGAAATATCTTGCAATGGGTCAGACGAAGCTTTTCCTGAGCACACCAATGAAACCTCTTATTAGTTAGCGCCTTCTAGATTCAGAGTCCATCAACGAATTGCTACTAACGCAATAGCCAGTTATCGTATTGACGGCAGAGAAAACACAAGCAACATTGGCCGCAGGAATAATCTTCAGTATGGGCCATTTTTTTTTTACTCGTCGTAATTCACGCTAAGAGTTGAGTGTGCTAACCAGGGCTGGATGATCTCAATATGCTAGGGAGAACAACACACTCAAAATCCAACACTACATTACGATTATTGATGTAATTCATCAGTACTGCAACAGATGACTAACACGTTCTAGTGAAGCACATACATTTAAAACAAAGCAAATCTCTTAACGAAACTCAGTTCCGAGTATTAACAGAAGCAGAAACGGGGAAAAAATAATTGCATCTATCGTAAAAATAATGCAAAGCACATCCTTTGTTATTTAGCAGCCTTTATGCTTTATTTCTTTGTTGAAAATGGTTAAAAAGCGGGTGCTCTACTCTTCTAGAATGCAGTGGAGGGTCGTCATGCAGCTAAGCCGAGCATAGTCTCTAACGGACTGTTACTTGAACTCGCACCGGAGCTCTGTGAAAAGAAAAAAACACCACAGGTTCCCAAACAATCGCTTGAACAGCTTCAGTTTTACATCTTACACAAAAAACTTGTCTTCCTCTTCACTCTAGCATCTGTAGCAAGACAGAGCGAGCTGGCAGTCTTCTTAAATACTACTTTTCGAAAGGTTGTTCCGTAGTGAATCATCTTTCCTGCTCACTTCTGAACAAAAAATGCTAAACCGGAGATAACCCCAAAACCATTCACCGTCAAAGCATTAACCTTGATGATGAGGAAAAACTGCAATGTCCAATCTTAGCCTTATATTTTTATCTAAAAAGAACATCCATCCCTTCCACGGAACACTATACCACCTACTCCACTATTTCTCCAGGTTGAGAAAACAATCGGCGAACTTGTGTAACACCGTTTAAAATGGGAAAGTGAATTTATGAGTTCATCAAGCATGCTTAGTCCAAAACATGCTGCCATTCCAAGTGAGGTGCGGATTCACAAATTAAGAGCACTTATGGCTTCCTGGGCGTATGGCTGCGGTACTCCCCTAGTGGTCGCTGCTTGTTCTTGGAACCGAAACAAACAGTATTTTGCCAGCCGAAAATTGTTTCTATTGCCTGGATGAAAGATACATTACCTGTGAATTTTTGCATTCTTTCCCAAAGTATGCCTGGAGGTTTAAAAATTGTCTAGTGCTGTCCTGCTGTGTAACCCGGTCTGCCCTCATATAAAAGCGTCCAGGCGAGGCAGCCTGTAATCTTTTTTCCCTCTCGACATGTCAGGTGGTGACTGAAGAAAGGAGAGGGTACAAGTAATGTATATGTTTCTTCCAGGCAATAACCAATTTTCAGCCAGCCACCCCAAGGCCGGCAAAATACTGTTTCTAGTTGCCGTTCGGAAACAAACGTTACGGTGAATTTTTGCATTCACAGTTGACCTCGTCAGAAATGGAGGTGAGCACCACCTGACGAGTTCCCTAGGGTTACAAGCAGGCACCCCCAAAAAGATCACACTTCGCACATTCTTCAAAACAGAATAGCATTAGAATCTTAGTAAAATGATTCTCGAATTTCTGTTTTCAGTGCTTAAGGAGGTTGGATGGCACGTTTGGTTGCGACTAAGAGTCCCAGACGATGTAATCCATTTTCTTGCTTCGTCATTTCCCTTAAGTAGTGGCCTGTGAAGATGGATTGGCTTTTTTGGGGATGCGGCTTTTCAGACATGATAAAGGTGCTGTGGAGGGCCCATGATGTATACCCCTCAGCCGCCGCGCCGCATTTTTCTGAGTCAGCCGAACAGCCGCTGAATATTTTTCGGCGGCCGCCTGGCCTAGCCGCCGAAAAAAAATGCGGCTACAGCCGAAAATTTTGAAGTTTTAACAGTCCACACCAAACCAAACAGTCACGAAGTTAGTTGTAACTTGTGTCTAACGGTAACCTGCCTGACCGACTTATATTTCATATTTTTTAAAACCATATTCTCTTGCCAGCAACTTATGAGCGCCGTGTATTTGTGTTGTCATTAGCATGCACGGTTACTTTCGGTTTCGTTTTTAGGTTTTGATAATAGTCAGGACACATCGTTGTGGAAGCATTACTTAAAAAAAATAGTGGTGATGTTGCTCTGATTTTTAATTTGAAGGTTCTTCGCAAATTTTTACATTTGTGATTTCATCTGGAACCATTAGGCCTATCTTCCCTTTCCATTTTGTATTTTTCTTGCGCAGCGAGTTTCGTCGTTGATATCCGTGATTCATTTCTATCGATTTAGCCGAAAATTAGCCGTTAGCCAGCCGAATTTATAGTTGGCCGGTGGTGGCCATAAAATTTGTGGCTAGCCGCAATTTAGCCGAAATTTCTATTAAGCCGGCTGAAAATGGCATAATAATGCGGCTGAGGGGTGGGCCATGATGTAGAGACTGCCCATAGCTCCTAAGTTGTCGTCAGGGTAGTCGTTGCTGATGTCGTAAGTGCTGGCAATGATGGTTCTGATCCACGGCGTAATCATTCTTGCTGACGTTTCGTTGAAGGCAGTTTAGAAGGGGAGGAAGGGTTGGTTGCAACCTTTGCAGAATTCAAGGTTTTTTGTCCTCTTGATATAAAAGCATAGAGCATGTTGGTGAGCGTAAGGAATGATTATTGGTTGTGATGGTTCGTACAGGTTCTGTGTCATTGAGAAGTGATGGTTAGGACTCGTGGAGGGAGATTGAGCTTCACTGCAGCATAGACTGGTTGTCAGTGTCGTTAAACGGTTGCAGGGTAATGTGACAGTTTTGAAGAGGTTCAAAAAGTGCCTTTTGTGATGGAATTCCAAATGAATGAAGGACAGGTCCTAGTCGGAAAAAGTGTGGTGAAATACTGAACATTCAATCTCGAAGGATGTAATGAGTGACGAAGGGTCGAAAGTCTTCAAGGTGATGAGTTGCTTGTTGTTCTGGGAACGGAATTTAAGGCGGTTTAGTTTACTGGGATTGCTGTATATTTGAGACCCTTTGAATCGGTCGTTGAATGTCTGTTTCACCTGACATCAGCAACGACTACCCTGACGACAGCATAGGAGCTATGGGCAATCTCTACATCATGCGCCCTCCACAGCATCTTTGTCATGTCTGAAAAGCCGCATCCCAAAAAAAGCTAATCCATCTTCACAGGAATTCTGTTGGGGTGTGATGGTCATGATCCAGAGTTCTTGTTGGAGAAGGAATTGGAAAAAAATCAAAGTGGAGGCATGACCTCGGTGGGGTTTTGGAGGTCTTGTTTTCCTCAAGAGTGAGTTGGAGAGGTCAGTGGAGGAATCCACAATGTCCAAGGGACTTGCTTTATTCGATACAGGTGACCTTGATAGAGAACAAAGATCTTCATTTATGGTGTTACTGCTGATGACGTTGACAAGCAATGATGTCATGTTGAAAAAGGGCTTGAAGACGACGTGCATGGAGAGCCTTATGCGCGAGGTGACAACAGAGTTCAGTGCAGTGCGTGTCATCCACACGGGAATGTGAACGACGAAGCTGACTTAAAGGTGTTGATGAAATCAGCGACGGGCTGTGAACAGGTTCCATGAGTGGGTGCCGTATTGGGAGAGAAGCCGACATGTGTTGAAACCTCGAGGTTGCATGCAAGACATGCCCTTTTGTGACAATGTTGGCTTTGGTCTTGAGGTGAAATGACGGAGGGGGATCTGATTTGGACACGAGAGGTACCTGGATCGAGAGAAAGGTTTGCTGGCAACGGCCATAGGTCTGACGGCTGAAGAGTCCAATAAGAAGGGGGGAGGGGTGTCATCAGGCGGTCTTGACTTACTTTATTTGGTTTGGGGTGCGTTTTCTTGACACGACGGAGGATGGTCAGGAACAGGAAATTGGACGTCGAGTTTGTAGTCCGGGGACGTGATCGAGGCCGCGCTGATGGAAGCCGATCGAAGGACACAGACTGAGGTCTGGAGGCGGCCGTGTCAGCAGGGATGTTGAAGAGGTCGAATGCTACGAATTGATGCTGGTTGTTGTTCTGCCTTCGGGTTCAAGATGGGCTTGGATGTGTTGGCAGTAGGGCCTAGGACGGTCATGATAATCCAATTAGATATCTAGGCCTTGCGAGGGTTGCAGGATCACATTATGATTGGACTTCAGGACGGGAGTCGTAAAAGATGCTGGCGACCGGTCGTTCGAGCTGGCCTTTGTGGTGTTATGCCTTGATTTGGATGTCATGATTTTGAGGAAGCATCCTACGGCCTGTCTTTAAATCTTGTCAATGTTGTGAAGGGACTTGATGTCTTTGCGAAGGAGGGTCAGGAGGATGTGAAGGGAATTATGCCCGAACCTGGCTTGCTTCGGTCTTGAATGTGAGGCGTGGGTGCAAAGGAGATGGTGGAGGCAGACACTAGAATTCAATTGTTGGTCGCTGAGGTCTTGAAATTGGGTCTGAGAGTTTTTGAAGTGGTTGACCGAGTAGTGGCGTGGAGCGTTTTTGTTCCGTGTTGTGTCGGGTGGTGGACGCAGGACGCAGTTTGGAAGACCTTCAATGAGCGGGTGGTGCAGCAGTTTCGAGGAGCTGTGACAGCAGAGCGAAAGATAGCTGAGTGGACGAGTTGTAAATGACCAGAGTGAAGGGTGACAGTCTAGGACAGTTGTCCACGGCAGCCAGTGAATGACGGCAGGCATGGAAGGACGATTTCAGTGATAGACGACCATCAGGAGTACCTAGCATGGCATGGTGGGTACGACAGTTTGGAGTCATCAAAAAGGGCAGATAGCGAAGGGCGACAGACTTGAAGAGCTGCGAGCGAGGGGCAATAGCCTTGAATGGCAGTCGACGAAAGACAACAGACCGTGAAGGACGAGCGTCAGAAGAACTGTAAAAGGATTTTCAGAGGCGAAGGATGATGAACAGAAAGCTGTAATCCAGGGTAGTAGCCAATGGTCGTTGGTGAATGATGGTAGGAAGCGAAGGATTATTCACAGTGAAGGAGACAGTCCAGGGCTGTTGCGACGGCCTAGCCGGGATGACAGTGTGAAGCCGTGGTGAACGGTGGACAGCAAAGGGTGACAGACTTAAAGAGCCGAACATTTTCCAGAGGCGAAGTCTTGAATCCTCGAATGGTTGAAGTTTAGCCAACAAGTGGCCGCAAGGCAGTGAGCTGTGAATGAGTTGATGGGAGCGGCGAAGCGAATCGGAAGTTGCAGGCAACAGTCGATAGTGGCGAAGGACTACAGCATGTTGGGTGAAGATGAACGGGACGAAGCATTACCGACTGGAAAAGATGTGAACAAGCGGTGGAGACTGGTGACAGTCCTTACAGTTGCAAGCGACGATCAGCGATGGCTCTGAGGTTACGACTGGTAACAGTCATGACGAGATGCCAAAGGCCGTCAAGGAGACTGGAGAGCAGCAACGACGCCTTGGAAGTGTTATGTGTGAAAGACGGTGGACAAAAGAGTTAGCTGGATGGGACGATTGTCTGGATGAGTGTCGACGAGGGAAGGTTGTCTGGGAGCCTCAATGTTAGGTGGCGAAAAGCGGTGGCTTGAGCAGTGGGTGGTGACCGTGAGGTGAAGTGAAGTTGACTTGGAGAGCTTCCCATGGCGGGCGGCGAAGGACGGCAGCTTGTAGAGATCAAAGCGAGCTGAAAAGGACGACCGGTGGAAGGCGTAAAATCTGGGGTTGCCGATTTGGTTGAGCTGACAGTCGTTATCCTGAAATGCAGCAGTGACGGTCGATGAAAGATGAGAGACAGCGAAGGACGGATGTCAGAAAAAGCTGTGAGACGGTCAGTGAGAGGCAGCAAGGCACGATGAACCGGTGGCTACAAACAGTCGACAGGCTCAAAGAAAACAAAGGAGCAGTAAAGTCAATTTGTTGGCTTCAAAAAGGCATGAACTTGTAGACGAATAAGGGCTGGTGAGAAAAATGCAACAACAGAACAAGTCTAAGCTGGGATTTGCGACCAGCGGAGTACAAGCAGGCGAAGGAATGCCATCATAGGAAGAATCCTTCGGAGTGGTCCCAGATCTAGCCATGAACGAAGGCGAAGCACAGCAAATTAAGGAAACGCACGCAACAACAGGCCTGGGAAACTCTCGTTTTGTGATGCGCCAGAATGTGCGTAGGAGAGGCATCATTTCAGAGTTGTAGAAGAAAATTCAACTCTTGACATCGACAGGACCAAGGTTGACAGCAAGGAACTGGAGAAGTCGAAGGGGAAAGCGGTGGAGAAAGTGAAGGCACTGGTGCCGAAATTGGAGGCGGCGAAGGTAAAGGGCTAACCAAAATGTCCGGTTCAGATGGTGGACTCGCAGGGAAAAGAGAAGCCAACATGGGCGAAGGGTTTTTTCCTCTGGTTTTTGATCTGGCCATGGCGAAGACGATCTTCGATTGAGGCAATCTTTAACCGGCGAAGACGAAGCAGGCGAAGTCCAGGAAGAAGGCGAAGTGTGACTGTACCAGTGTATGCTGGAGGCAAAAGATGACGGGCCACCTCGCCTGGACGCTTTTACAGAGGAGCTGCGCACGCATATGCGCCGCCAGGTTACACAGCTGGCTGGCTCTAGACCACTTTTAACCCATTACACGCTAGATGTTAAATGGTTAATGTGTTAAAAATTAGCATATAACACCCTAGAAGTGGGCTCTGGAACTAACGTATAGCATATGTTAGCAGCATGTTAAGGGTTAAATCTCCAGGGAAGAAAGCATCCTTTGCAAAAGTGCAAAAATTCTAGGTAATGTGTAATTCCAAATGGCAACTAGAAACACTTTTCTGAGCCACTACCTAAGGGACACTAGTGGTTCAAGTGTTATTAGAAAGCATCTAGTGGCTGGAATTCTCAAAGAACTTGAAATAACTGGCAACTGGAACATTACTCAGAATGACAACCTATAAGAGATGGGTACATTCATACATTTGTGCAAATACTCTAATGTAAAAAATTTCAAGCAAAACGTTCAAGCTGACCCACAACCTATGTCAAAAACTCAGCATTAATTACTGAAGATAAGTATTTTACAGATAATACGAAACAAAAATGTTAAGCGTGGTGGGAAAATTCGTCTGCAAAGCCAAGTTGTTTAGACGAGTGAAATACCTGGTGTTGCTCGTGGATTAGCCAGGATTGTGATTGGAGTTACAAGTCAAGAGCGATGTCAATCATGATGGTTGTGGTGATGTTCTAGGATTATCATTTGGATCAGCTGGCATGGATTGAGGGAACTGCGTCATGAAGCAGCCTGAAGGTGTGATGTGACGATGCGTTGCTTGGCCTGGTGTTGGTTCTTGATGGTCCGAAACATGTGTGTGAGGGACTTCGAATTCCATTCATTTTGTGTCCGACTGTTTTGCTCCAGCATAAACGAGGCGAGTTATGTTGAGGAGCAGAGAGACAGATTCTTCGAATTCGGAAATTACTCATTACGCTCACTTTCAAAAACAGGATACTGTCAGTATCTTGCAAATTTTCGATTGTATTTCAACAAAGCAAAGATGGAGTGAAAGAAGCAAGTAATAAATGACCTTGTTTATTGCAAGAACCACGCCATTTGTACGTAACATTGTAAATGTTGGATCCAGCATTGTATATATAGGTGGCCATGCAGCTTGTTGTGCTTACCTTGTAAATATCGGAGGCCGTGGACGTCCTTTTCTTTTCAACCAAGCAGACGAAAATGTAACCAAAAGACTCAATTTTTCTTGACCCTGCCTGATGAAGATTGTTGAAATACAATCGAAAACTTGCAAGATACCTACAGTATCCTGTTTTTGAAAGTGAGCGTAATGAATAATTTCCGAGTACGAAGTGATTCAACAGCGTTTCAAAGTAATTCAAGTAAGCCTAACGCTTTATTTTGTGAGACAGGTTCTTCCTGTTGATTGTTGAATAATATGACGGGAGGCCTGTTTTTGTGGTGTCGTTGAGGACAGGTTTGGTGGCGGATGGCAGACCTTTTATGAAAGCGGCTAACCAACTGGACGATGTCTTGTGATTTGACAGGTGAAAATTGACTGCCAAAGAGGTGTTATTCGGGTGGTTAGGAACGGCTGTCGTGGTAATGCGAGCAGCGGTGCCATTCCGTGGTGGATTGACAGATTGTTTTCGTGACCGATTACGAGTGACTGTGAGGATGAGGCCAAGGAGGATTCTCGGTGATCCAGTGAACCTGAGGCTTGTGCAATTTTCTTGTGGCCGTGGTGTTATGAAGAAAGGCATGGCAAAACCATGACTGACGAAGGTGACTGCTGGTCTTGTCTGGCATGAAGGTGTTGGCTCTTCGGGCGGAAACTTGAAGGTGACGATAGAAGATCAAAACGGGTGATGAATGAGCTTGGTTTCTTTCTGTTGGTGTGGTTACGTCGTTAACGGACAGGTACTGGCTATGCTTGAGCATTGGGACGAAAGGGGTGGGGTGGGCCCCGAAGGAAACCAGAACGTAAGATCCATTGACCCGTTGGGGAGGTTTGATTTAGTGACCTAAAACGGTTTCTTGATTCGACGAAGGTTAGTCAGGGTTTCGATAGCGGGTCGCCGAGACTTGTGTGGAACGAAGGAGGTTTCTATGATTTGATGAAAGTTGGACAGGGAGTCCACGGATGGGTCGCTGAGGCTGGTTGGGATGACTTGCGAAGGTGAAGGAATGCTTGAAGAAGAAGCCAGGCCACCATTGCGTAAAAGCGTGGTCAAACGGGTGGTTGTTTATCCTCAAATGTCACGATGTTTTAGATTCCGGTCATATAAGCTGAAGCAAAAACTGGTTGACAAGCCCCTGTTCTTGATCAGTTCAGAAACGGAAGGGGAAGACTAGTGAAGGAAGCAGTCTGGGACGACATCTTCAATGGTCTTGAGGTGGTTAGGTAATGGTGTCCCAGATGTCTCTTTGTCGTCATGAAAGCTATTGTCGAAATGGACGTGACAAGGTTCGTCGGCCTGATTCGGATCGTCGGGCCAGTGAAAGGATGAAAGCGGGGTGCTATGGCGATTGGAGTTGAGAGCATACGCTGTTTCCAACCCAGTGTCTACGTCAGGAGTGAATAGGCAAGACCGCCAGAGGTTTAGTGTTACTTCTTGATGGACATGAGGACGGTAAGGAGAAGTGGACGGCCGATGCAAGAGCTGCGACGCCCTTTCGAGCAGGCCGAAAGAGATGCAAAAGGGCCAGCCTTTGAACTTCAACTTTTTCTGGCTTTGCGGGAGGTGAACAACGGCTTTGTTAGCTGGTCGTAAGGGACGGGGGACACAGAAGCGGTGAATGGTGGGTCCAGCGAAAGCTGCGGCGACGGTGGAGTTGCTGGGCATGAGGGCAACGGGCCGACAGCAACATCTGGATCAGCAGGCAGAGGGTTGGCCGGTGAAAGAGAGGTCTTTTGGCGGAAGGGTCCTTCGGTGTGCCTTTGGATCTTGCCATCTGTGACAAAAGAGACTTCGGAGGAAAGGATCTTCGGAACAGAAGGTTCTTAAAACGAAAGACAATGCGAGAGAGACGAGAGCGTATCCACACCGTGAAGCGCTAGTGGCGAGCTGTAAGAGCGGCGAAAGGCCTAGCAGCACACCAACGGAAGAGTTCCAAGGAAAGCTGACGGCATGTTTGCCGAAGCTGTAGTGAATCAGAAGATGACAGCTTGTACAGAAAGCAATCTGGGACGACATCTTCGACGGTCTTAAGAAGTTAGGACAATGGAATTCCAGATGTGACATGTTTGTCGTCATTGCTTTCGTGGAAATGAACGTGGCGGGAATCATAGTTCTGCTCGTGATTGTTGTTCGAACAGGTAATTGTGGCGACTAGTGTTCAGAGTTTAGGGTGGGTTACTGTCAAGAGTCTGAGGGGCGAGACTAACGAAAGGTGGCTGGGTATGACCCTGATGACGGTTTTGGTTCTGTAAAGGAGGATTTGAAACAGAAGACATTGAGCGAGTGAGATCAGCTCTGGTGCCACTTTGAAGAGGTCAGAGGAGGGCAATGGTGACACTTGCAGGTGGACTCGATTCTGGAAGAAGTGACCCATTCCATGGTGTAGGGTTTGCTGTAAGAGGACGCCGGAGGGGCGGGATGAGATGAACATTTCTTGTACTGGATGGTTCTGTCCAGGAGATCGTGGACGAAAGAGGAAAATTGCAGGAGGCGCAGGTGGAGTAGGAGGTGGGCTGCGGGAGCGACAAAACGATAAAGATGAAAGATCGAGTGGCGAGTCAGTCGAAGGTTGGTGAGGCGTGGGGCCCCAATCTTAACCGATTTGGTTTTGGACTTTGACTTCTTGGCCTTATGAAAGAGAAGTGAAGTCTCCAAAGCTTTGATCATAGGGGATTGGAGAGGCCGATGCGGTGAGTGGGCGATCCGGCGAAAGAGGCGGGGAGGCGTTGCTGGAGGTGAGGGCCGGTAGGGGTGATGACTGGAGGCAGCCGGTGCTTTACAACAGCATGTATGGAACGGCGATTGAGTCCATTGGTGAATTGTAATGGATTCATCCAAACTGGAGATGACCTTTTCGTTCACTTTGTCTGTAAGTTTTTCGTGGAACAAAAGGGACGTCCAAGGCGACCGTGCTGACGGGCATGTGGGCCTGCCAGTTGTTCTTGGCATTGCCCTTCAGTCCTTCAAGAGCGGGTGAGGAGGTGAAAGGTACATTCAAGGTGGCTGTACTGGTCGAGCAGAGGCAGCGTGAAGGACTTGTGAATGAAGTGTGTGGGTGGATATTGATGACAGGAAGAGGCAGGTGAGAATGAAGTTGGTTTTTCATGATGGATAAAAGAGCGGATCCTTGAGTTAGCTTGTTTTAAAGCAAAACGAGAAGGAGGGATCCAAGGAGGCCAAGACTGCGTATCGAGCTTCTTGTTGATGATGTGGCTTTCACTCTTTCGTGGGCAGAGGGCCGGCCGAAAGAAATCCCAGGCGATGGAGGTAATGTGATGAGGCCGTGGAAAGGTGTAGCTTGTGTTTGGTGGCGTTTGTTACGAGTCATCCACTGAATTCAAAATCTTTCATTGCTAATAATGCAGATGCTTGGTGAAGAGGCCGAACCATGCGGGGACGCCAGGAGAGATGACTGATTATGGTGAAAAAAGACTGTGCGGCCGAAAGAAGAGACGACAAGCCGCAGCGTCGGCAGGCGATGGGCTGGCAGGTGGAGAGGGCGTCCGGCAGAAACCTCCTGTCGGAGTTTTTTGTATCTAACCGTCTTTGCCTGAAGGTCTTGATAAAGGGGCATCAAACAAAAGAAAACTTTGAACAAAAGAGAAACGTTCAGAAATCCACTGTGCGGTCGAAGGAAAGAGGAGACGATGTGCCGACGATCACAGCAGGTTCGGCAGGCATCAATCGGTAAGCCTGATCTAGACGAAGGCGGTACTTCCGAAAGTGACACGAGTCCGAAGGCAATGCTGGAGGAGTAGGTGATAGCCAACAATAACAGGGTCTGCCGGCGGAGGGCTGGCCGGCGAGGAAGTTGTCGTCTTAGGCGACAGTTGCCTCGGCGTGCCTTTAGATCTTGCCAGTGGGCAAGAGTCATCGAGCTGGTGAAAAGTCAAAGAAAGACGGGAAAAATGAAAGCGTATCCACTATCCACATTGTGGAGCGCTAGAGGAAAAACGATGGCAACCGGTCATGCCTCGGCGCTTTTATAGGAGGAGCATGCTCACGCATGTGCACTTAAGTAACGCAGCTGGTCGGACCTAAAGCACTTAAAACCCTCTAGGGAAAAACAGCAGTTTGGAAAGGAACGCAAAAATTCACAGGTAATGTACATTTCAACGGCATATAGAAACTAATTTTAAAGTGTTAAAATCGTTGTTTTTAAGCATTATTCCTAGTTAGCTAGCCATAGTTATTTCGAACCAATTATCCTTTAAATGCAGTTTCAGCTAAAATACAATTTTCTTGTTGCCACTGGAAAATATACAGCACCTGTCAATTTTTGCATTTTATTCTCATGATGCTGTCTACATCCTTGAGTTTTTAGGTTTCCTTGATTCGGCCAACTTGGTAACCCAACTGCGCATGCGCGCAGCTCGCCATAAAAGGGCTTGCCACGAAAGCATAACATCTTTTGTTCTCAAGCGTCCTGCATTGCAACCGGTCATGCCTCCATAAATGCTCGTGGCTTTCGTCTTTCTTTCGAGTATTCGTGTGGATCTTTTAACCATTCGTTGATCACTGCAGGTTCGGGATGCCGGGAAGCCCACCCACGTCTTTTCTTCTATCCTGCTGCTGCAAGCTTTCGTTCCTGATAACTGCACCTCGACCGTTTGCTGACGTCACGATTCCAATCTGTCTGCCGAGCTTTTGTTTGATCGACCATTCATTGCTCGAGCTTTTGTTCTCGAAATCTGCACTTGTTTGCTTCCGTCTCGTTGCCGACCAAGGGACGTTTCGAGATTTTGTTTGATCGTACATTCGTTGTGCGAGCAATAATTCCTGAGATTTGCACCTCTATTTGCTGCCGTCCTACATGCCGAGCTATCGTTGTGCGAGCATTCGTTGCTCGAGATTTTGTTCCTGAGATGTGCACCTCTACTGTTTGATGCCGTCACGATGCTGACCTATCAGCTGAGCATTCGTTGCGACACTGGCTTCCCTGCATAACAGAGAAGACCATTGCCACTGAAAGCAACCCCTTATGGGTTGGCTTTCTTGTAAGGCTAGGCTGCGTGTTCATGCATGTCGTACGCACATGCGCGTAGAGAGGCTAAACTCGATCGTCCGGTAAGTCGGCCGATCGTATATAAGGCCCAGTTGGCGGACGATAGAGAACAGAAGGTCCACGCACGACTGTGTGTGTGGACGGGACCTCTCAGCTAGACAAAACGAGAATCAAACGCAGACGTAAACACGATAAACCCAAGCCGTGGAAAGTGAATCCAAAGCGGCCAAGGGTTTTCCGTACAAGTCTGGTGCGCTGACCATTTACAATAAGGGAAGCGAGGAAGGAGTAATTTGGGACCAAGCAATAAATACGTTGTCGTCTCAGTTATTCTGACCGTCACCATAAGCGCGTTACACCGTGGGAGCCCTACGTCCGGGATAGAGGAACTTAAGCACGTTACACCTTGGGGATCTCATCTGAGATTTGTAACCGACGTTTTTTTTTTCTTTCGACACTAAAAGATGTATGCACGTTACACCGTGTGACCCTTCCAGCATGGGATTTGGGAGCCAAAATTTTTTTATTAAAGGACGACACCTTTACAAGACCAAGAGGTTTTTGGAGCACGAAATCTACAGGACGTCTGATTTTTAGGACCAGCGGATTTTTTATTATTAACGGGGGCCCGACATTATTGGTTTTTATTTGGAGACGACTGCGCTGCCACCTTCAACCACCAGGACCGGAAGAAGAGGAGAAGAGGTCGCCGCCGTTGTGGAGGAAAGAAGAGGAGGTGAAGAGGACATCGCCACACAGGGAGAAGAAGAGGACGACTGGGGTGGATAGTCTCGCACTTGCCAACGCTACTGGTTGCACGCTGCCAAATGATGGAAGTTCACGTGGCGTTATCTGGGTGTTTGCTGACTCCTGAAGCGGATGAGAGTCAATTTCAGACCTTTTCTGCGGGTGCAGCCATTCCGGAGGATTTGATGAGTTTTGATGAGGTCGTTTCACCGGAAGTAGCGGGAACGAGAACATCTTCTTTCAGTTTAGACGAAAGTGGTCACTTGTCCGTTGAAAAGGACGTGCAGTCTGCACGACTGGCCAGGAAAGACGTTCTGTCGCTGGATATTGGGGAACCAGTGGGAACAGATGACGGAACAGCGCTCCATGTGTTGACCACCATGCTGACGTGCCACTTCCAGGTTCTGGACAAGATGGAGGAGAGGGGGAAGAAGGATCTGCCATAAGAGGGGACTCTTCGTATCTATCAGACGACTCCTGTGGGGATTCTACTGAGAGAAACGTCATGACGGAAGGAGAAAGGAAGCAAGAACTGCAGCTTCACATCGTCTTCAGCGCAGAGCAGATACGGGCTTCGGCGTGTCTTCGTTGGCTGGCGACGTATCCGGGTAATGAAGAGGACGTAGGCTACTTGCTCTGTTTGTGCTTAAGGGGCATGGAACAAGGACAGAGGGAGTCAGCACAGCCGAGTGGTCCTCAAATGTCTGAACACCTGACCGACGGCAACCCGACATCTTTCAAACACTCGAGTTCCCAACTCGATGCAGCTGTGTTCGACACTCGAACAGCTGACACAAGTTGCCTGTCATGCTCAGAAATGCAAGCTTCCACATGTAAATGTCTGCCAGCTTCATTCTTGTGCGTGTCAGTATTGCGCTTTCAACTTAGTGAAGTATGAAGAGAAAACGGAGGTCCGTGAATTAGAGGCAAACGAAGGAGTTTTTCAGTATTTTTCACGGTCACCGGGGGAATCGACGGCTTTCCACCGAGCTAGCAGGAAGCTACGTGACCAGGAGGACGACAACTGCTCAGATACGAGTGGCGAGACGTGGGCTACCTCGATGGCTGCAGGAGCAAGAAGGTACAGCAGTAAGAAGAGACGATTTAGGCGGAAGAGGCGTCAACGTTCCAGGGCGTACGAGAACTGCTAGAATTTGATGGCGTACGACTGGACGGCGATTACACCACGTTCCAGAGGCGGATCTGCACCAGTTGGTGAAGATCGAGATGTGTGGACGGATGGATGTTCGTTGAAGGAGGAGTTTGGGGCGAACATCTATGTGGAAGAAAGGCCACGAACGGCTTTTTGCAGTTCAAGAAGAAATTAACAATGACAGACAGTCCAGCAATTATTCTGATGCGTCGGGATTTTGCGGTGCCACAAATGTTGCAACAGAACGATCAACGGTAGATTGCAGAGGTCTGCAATAGGCACACCGGTGATCCGTCACTGGAGGAGATCTGGAATATAACTACACCTAACGTTGGCAAGTTATATTTCTGTCATGGCAACTTGTCAAACTGAACATTTCTTATATGGAAGGAGCAACGTAGCAATGGGCGGTGCACTCAAGAGTACGGTACCATGAACCTACGGACTTCCTTGCATCGAATTTGGCGTTTGTTAACAACTGCAACTGTTGACGAATTTTTTTTGGGGTAAAGTATATGCAGATGTGGCATATTATATTGCTGAGGGGAGGAAAATGGCTGTGAAGACTGGAGATGCTTCCATTTCGCATCATGTGGTCAGAAGATAGACTACAGGGAGATCAAAGCTTTTCGCTGTGGAGACGTCTACAGGCATTGCTGATCATGGGGAAGGATCAAGTGCTGTGCAGGCAACACTTTTTAAATTGATTGTACAATTATGTATATACACGCTGACAAGCACGAGACGTATAAAATACGGCATTTGGAGACAATACATTGTACATACATCGTGCAAGCGGCTCTGTAAATAGGCGTAAATTTTTTTTGTGTTGTTTGTTTTGCATCTGTAAATATTCGTTGAGAGGCCTAGCAAGTCGATCTACTGGGCTGACTACAAGTTTCCCTAACATGGAAAGAGATTCTGCTATGCGGTTGTGGAGGGAAAGTGCTGACGCTTGGGGCAAGTACTTTAGGAGAAAATGGCGCTTGGCGTTTACGGAGAAGTAGGGGATGATGTCACCACTGACGTAGGGGACCTTGCTTTCTTCTCGCCTAAGGCTTAGGACAAGAGACCAATTACGGCTCACCTTTGACCCCTTGGACGGGTAATTGACGAAGTATATGGTGACGAAGAGGGACTTTTCGGCCCAAAACCAACGTGGAAGGGATACTACGCGGACGTCTACTTTGCGATCACCACTGACAAAGAGATGAGCGGCAGGTGCGAGGGACGTGCGGGGAACGCTGGAGGAGGAAGCGGCAACGGGGGACCGGGCAAAAGCCGTTCGGAGGAGAAGGAAGGCGAAAAGAAGGGGAAGAAAGTCGGACGGCCGAAGAAATAAGAGACGGTCAGCCAGTGGAGGGACGCTCGCAATGGGAAGCGAAAGGCGACCTACCAGGCGAAGAAGGAGGAGGAGGAGGCGTCGGGCAAGGTCTCGGACGGGAAGGCGCCCAAAACACCGGCCGCGTCGAAACCCGCACGGGCGTCTGAGGAGAAGGAGACCTCCTGTGCAGAGGGTGACCACTGTCCGGGGAGGCAGGGGGCAGCAACGCCAACTACTTCGGCAGGTACGGCGGCACGACCTCCGCTGCCTAAGGAATTCCGTCGGGTTCGCCACCAAGCAGAGGAGGGCTCGGATGGAGTTATGCTAAGTGTTCCGCCGGTAGGATGCAAGCCACGGAAGACATTGGCTCGCTACAATGCCTACGTGTTTCCGGAGGTGTGACCATGTGTGGGATCAAAGGACAAGTGGCAAGAAGATGTCCAGGTGGCAGAGCCGGTGCCATGGCAACCGACCTTTGAGGCCAAGCCGCGAGACGACGAAGAGGCTCAGGAGGCGAGGCCAAATATTGACGGTGGGGCTCAAGAAGCAGGCGACTCGGAGCCACGTGAAGAGGAGGGTTCACAACCAGGAATCCCCACAGGGTGGATTGATGAAGAACTCACAACGCGGCAGAAGGAAGGTTTGAGGAAGGCGTTGGGCTACGCCAGATTGACGTGGCAAACCGACGCGTGTGCGGTTACTCGACCACAGGACCTGATCTCAAGGGACGAGCTGTTTGGATGGCCTTTGCATCGCATAGGCGGGCCATTACCACCAAATGCAGCAGGAATGCGTGAAGATCTAAAATGGCCGACGAGGTGGCTCCCCCCGAAGAACCCAGGCCTAATCATCGTGGATGAAGTGGGTATACCGGATGTGCCGTCTTTGGCAGAATTAAATCGGATTGAGGCGGAGCAAGCGGCGGTAGACTTGCACGAGCTGTATCTACAAGAAGGGCGTGATGCGGCGGTTGCCCTGGTCGGAGTTGAGGAATTGGAACAACAATTGGCGCTGTATGCGGACATTCAACTCCACAACGCTGTGTTCACAGAACTGGCCAGGGAGGAAGAGGAAAACGAAGAGAGCGGCCCAGGAAAAGTGGTTCATGGCGATGATGTCCTGCACATTTTTCCATTCGAGGAAGACGACTGGTCACCACGAACATAGAGCGGCACATACATTGCACTGCATGGTCGAGGCGTGACTGTTCAGGGGACCCTGAAGATGGCATGGGGCCTTAAAGGAACTCTTCCATGTTGTTGCGAGACTATCTCTTATGGAATGGAGTGTATGCATTTTTTTTTTTATATAACCTGTACCACATATAGGACCGAATAAAATGGTTGCCAAGCTAGGTGAAAATAATTTTAATTTTCCATCCAAGACTACTCAAATGGTGTGATGGGCATGAGACTTGATGTAAAATTTTATAAGGGAGGTAAGCAAAATATTCGGCTTTGGTTTCGGTCAGGGGAAAGGTTTGTATGTTGTTTGGAAAATTTTTCGACCGTAACTCCAAGGTAAGTGGGGGGGGGGGGTGTGTGACACTGGCTTTCTTGTAAGGCTCAGCTGCGTGTTCATGCATGTCGCACGCACATGCGCGTAGAGAGGCTAAACTCGATCGTCCGGTAAGTCGGCCGATCGTATATAAGGCCCAGTTGGCGGAGAACAGAAGGTCCACGCACGACTGTGTGTGTGGACGGGACCTCTCAGCTAGACAAAACGAGAATCAAACGCAGACGTTAACACGATAAACCCAAGCCGTGGAAAGTGAATCCAAAGCGGCCAAGGGTTTTCCGTACAAGTCTGGTGCGCTGACCATTTATAATAAGGGAAGCGAGGAAGGAGTAATTTGGGACCAAGCAATAAATACGTTGTCGTCTCAGTTATTCTGACCGTCACCATAAGCGCGTTACATCGTTGCTGAGGTCTCGTTCCTTTTCCTCCACCGTTTGGTACCGTCACGATGCCGAACTGTTTCCGTCTGCACCCAATCTGAGCTCGTCGGCAATGTGATCACCACTCCCTCTCTTGCAGCTAGAATTTCGCTGGGCCGAGCATTCGTCGTTCAAGATTTCATTCCTGATGCAGCCTCCGTCGTCGTCTGTCAGTTTCGACCGAGGCGCCGCTTCATCAGAATCATTGCCTGTGTTGCCGCCTTCTACCGACTCGTCAGGACCCCACAAGTTCTTTGACTTCAACACGCCTTACCCTTCAACATGTTGTGATCCGAAGGCGCTTCAACGTTCCTGCCGCTCGCCATTTTTAGGGGTGCGTGTTCACCAACTCTTCTTCCAAACTTCACTCCGACAATCTCACCCATCCACCACGTTGTACTCCGAAGGTATTTTCATGCTTCTGTCACTAGCAACTTTCTGGCGTTCATCTCCATCGAAAATCAACCGAACGTCTTCACTAACACATTCTTAGCCATTCACCATGTTGTACTCTGAGGACGATTTTCGTCGTTTCACCTACAATTTTGGCAGTATGCCCACCTTACCGACTGACGTTTTCGTCTCCATGGCTTCTCCAGAGTGCTTCTCGCAGTTGGCTCGACGACTTTACCGCCCATTCGTCTGCACATCACACAGTCATGACCTCACCCATTAACCATGTTGTTCTTCGAGGGTGCTTTCGTGATTTTGCCACTCACAAGCTTTTGGCGTACGTCTTCACTTGCAACTAACGCTTCCGTCTCTTCCGGCCACATCATCATGGCTCCCTCCCCGTTGCCTCCTGGAGTTGGGCCACATGCATTCATAGCCGAATCATCCGGACGTTAACACCGAAACTACACCAACACGATCACCCTTTCACTATGTTGTACTCTGAGGGTGCATTCATGTATCTGCCACTCATAAGCAGTACCTTCCTAAACTACCGAACAGAACGCACCACTGTTAGAGACAGTTTGGCTCCAAACTTGACGTCGCGCATGTGCAGTGATGTTGCGTCAGTCGTTTAATACCTTCCGAAACTGGAATCACAGCTCAGCAAAATCAACAAGCTCAACAGAGCACTCGTTACGTCATACCTTTAACGTGACCAGACGAGGCTAAGCTAATGGTTGTAACCAGGCGAGAGCAATGCCAAATTGCAAACCATCTCGGGGAGGTGGTTTCGAGTGGTTGCCAGTGGTGGAGCTTTTGAGCATGTGCGAGGTAGGGAAACAGATTCATCGCTGACGTTGGTTGACATAAGCAAGCTACATCAACACGGTTGTACTAGGGAATGAGCTGAAATGTCACCAACAATGGTGCGTTTGGTTCGTTGTGTTCGGTGCTTTAGGAAGGTACTGAATGTGTTGCCGTGCATCTTCCTCCGTAACTAACGAGTTTGTCACTCCTGGTCAAGTAGTTGTGGCTCCCTCCCCGTTGTCATTCCACATGCTCTCGTCGACCCGCTCCCACCTAGCCGCAGGCCCATCATCTCGGCCTGAGTGTTTTCGTCTCTTCACACTAGTCATTGTGGCTCCCTTCCCGTGTCTCCCGGGACCAACCCACACACCTGACCTATGTTTTACATTCAACGATGGAATTTTCGACGTTCAAAATTCTGCCTACACACCTCTCTTCGTCTACGAGTCTGGACCTTTCGTCCAACTGTACTTCAGGCCCTCTCTTGTAGCAAGGTATCCGTCTATCCTATTTTCGTTTGGTCAAGCATTTGTTCCTATGACTTGCTGCCGCTGTTGTTGCCCCTGCTACGATATCGTCACCTCTGACTGACCTGCTGTTATCTTCGCCCAATCCATGTTTATCGACAACAAGGTAACCGCTCCCTCTCCTGTAGCGAGAAAAAAAATGATGCTCATGCATTCGTTGTTCAAGCATTCATTCTTGGACTACACACCCACAGTCTCGCCCAAACCATCGCCTGTTGTGCCGCCTTCCGCCACGATGCCGTTGCCTTCTTGACATCAACACGTTGTACCCGAGGGTACTTTCGTAATTCTGCCACTCGCAAGCCTTCGGCGTGCATCTAAAGCTTTCGCCTCTTACGGACACATCATTGTGGTTTCTTTCCCGTTGTCCACCCAGAATTGGTCCACATGCATTCACTGCCGATTCATCCAGACATAAACATCAACACGATCTTACCCTTTGACCATGTTGTACGCCGAGGGTGCTTTCGTGATCCAGCCACTCGCAATAATACATCTCTTCTGCATCAGAAGTTTTCTTTTTGTCTAGACATGTCTTCATCGTTCCCTTTTTGTCTAGACATGTCTTCATCGTTCCCTCGCCGTTGTCATCCACACGCCTTCACTGCTGCTCCATTCCACACGATCTCACCCTTCACCATGCTGTACTCTGTGGGTGCTTTCGTGACTTCTGCCACTATCAAATTTTCTGTGCCTTCATTGAAACTGGCATTTTCGTCTTTTCGCAGGTCAAGCCACTGAAGCCTCCCAAACAAACCCATCATTGTGGCCTAACCCGTCATGATCTTTCGACTCATCCATAACTCAACATGGCTCCCAGGCCCAACCCATCACAGGCATTTTTGCACTCAACGCTGGATTAACTCAAATCCGTCTTCCAGTCTCAGGTTCCACGCTGTCATCACCACCGCCATTTGGCCACCCCATTCTGGGCATGCATCGTCAGACGTTCGTCGCACCAACCTACTTTCAGGTTCCCGGGTGCCCTGAAACACCGCCCTAAATGCTTGGTTTCTTTTCGTGTTTTATTCCACGAAAGCTTGTCTCATCAACCAGCCTTCAATGGAGAACTTGCCCGTTTCTCAGGCCTTGCCCCAATTGGATCAACACTCACCCAACAATGGGGATCCTCAACCTCCGTCAAGACTATTTGGTCTGGACACTAAACCACCACCACACCCGATACAACAACACTTTCTGATGACGCCTTACTGTTTACTCTTCAGGAAAAACTTGACTTATCCAGAAAACAAATGAATCGTCTACGGAAAAACTTTCGAAATGAACAGAAAGAGTTCACAAACTTCAAAACAACATTTCTAACCTCCAAAAGGAAAACTACAACAAATTTCAGCTGGCATCCAATTAAGCAGTGCTCAAGCCGTTTTGCCTTCCACCACCTGACGAAGAAACAGGGGTAGTCTGCAATCGCATCCCATTCGTTCCAGGTCAAACCCGAAACCAAGCTATAATGCATATCATTTCAGCACCCTTCCAAACGTTATCTAGGGGAACACGACCATTTAAAGCATGTCGTTCCGTCCATTAAACATTTCTTGGGACGACCCTAACTATATCCCTCTAACAACTTTAGGTTTCCCCCATCCCATAACAGAAGAAATTTCAAGTGATCAACAGCCTGTGAATTAGCAGCTTCTTCCCGCCCGCCAGAGAAATTTTATGGCCTTTCTAGCAGTCCAACAATTCCTCTGAACTCAACTTCTCCATGCGGATCTTCAGCCATACACCGAACACAAAAACCCTCGATCTCCCTAGCATCGATTGCAGGATTAAAGCCAAGGGCTACACGTATGGCTTTCCTCTCCGTAATCACCCCCAAAACCTCACAAACGTTGATGACAATGAAGCAGAAAACACTATCTAAAATCATCACGGCAAGGAAGCAACCGTTCAAACTCCTTTCGATATATTCCAAAACGAAACTCTGTTCTATTTTTGACTCAACTCAAACCACTTCTTGAAATCACTTCAAACTGAAAAGCCTCCAGAATTCCAGTTAGAAAACTAAAACAATTCTCAATGCCATAGTACGAATTTAACGTCCCCCCCCCCCCCCCCCAAAAAAAAAACTTTTCCAAGAAAACGGGGAGGTGGGGGAGAAACATCAAAAATCGTCACCCTTGCACCAACAGTTTCACCACTTCAACAAATTGTCTCATCTGAACTAAGCAACAGAGGACTAATTCAACACTCCACTGTGATGGACAATTTCAACATCTTCCAGAAAAACTAAGCCTCTCCTGGAAAACCACAACTCATCCAGTGAAGCCACCAGTTTTGCAATCCACGACAACCAGCAGAAACCAATCCATTCCACAGTGACACCAGGATCCACTTTCAAAGGAGGTAATAAAAATTTTCGTCTTTTTCTCTAAGTACAGACAACTCACTCCTTTTCCATCCAATAATTGAAAATTTAAAAAAAGAAATGAAGGAAAGCCAATCACCATTATGCACACGGACTGTTAGACTCCAGGGAATGCCAGCTTTGGAACCCTAGGGAACACACTCGGAAGGTGGCAGCCACCAAATTTGATGAAGCCTACTGTCAATTCAAAAATTTGACAGGCATTGCATATTTTCCAGCGGCAACAAGAAGCATTAATTTGCAGGCCCCCATGAATGACGGCAGAAATTTGTTTCTTTTGCCTAGGAAACTATTCAGTACCTCAACCCACCCTACCTCGCCTCTTGAGTCGCCTTCTGACATATCGAGAGAGAACAAGAGATGGTTTGCTTTCATGGCAAGCCCTTTTTATGCATGCGCAGTTGGGTTACCACGCTGGCCGGATCACCGAAACTTAAAAACTCAAGGATGTCGACAGCATCATTAGAACATGATGCAAAAATTACAGGTATAGCATATTTTCCCAGGCAAAAGTAACAAAATTCAGCCGACCTTCATGGGGGCCAGCACATTTATGTATTTATGTTTCATCGATCCAAACAGTGTTGTGTCTTTGTACACAATTGTGTATAAACTTTCTGACCTCCCATTACCTGCATTGCTAATTCTTTCAAAACCGGACAACAAAAAAGTTGCGTAAGACAGCATGAAATGTCCCGATCATTATCATTAGCACGGTAAAGCCCCAAAGCAATTTCTTCCTAGCCATACAACTACTGATAGCTGGAGTCAGTGGAACGAAATTATGAACCAAGTCATATAAAGATTCCATTGCAGAACAAGCCACGCTTTAGTTGACTTCCAAAAATTTACCGTAAATCACGCGACGAGGTATCACATTTTTCACATTTTTGAAACTGCGATTTGGTCCAGCCTGTGTTTCATTCTTGTTCCTAAAAAAATTCAAAACTACGAATCTACTAAATGATTTATTTACAACGTGAAAAAAATAAGATACAAAGAAACAAAACACAGAAACACTGTCATTATTTAAGTCTTGAACTATCTGGCTAATCTTTCATTTCCCCATCTTCTTCCTCTTCTTCTACACCACGAATATACAGAACGTTGTTGCATCTGCAAGAAATTGACATGCAAGACTTGAAAACGGTCAGGTATGTATTGTCAAGGCCAGAAAAATATAAACGGCATAAACACAAAAATGTCCTGCAAATTTAAGATCCACAGTCTAAAACGCGCAACCAAAATTGTTCAAGCTTCCACCAAAGATAACGAATTTTCGACAATATTAGCACTGGTTGTATGCCAAAGTAAAACAGCCGAAGCTTCGGTTTTTCAGACAAAACGGCATAAACTTTGGTTTTTCTTCACAGTGGTGCATTTACTAACTCGTAATAAATGTCAACTGCAAAGGGTAGTTACTCTACTGCATTCTTTTCCCTGGACAACAGTCAAATTTTTGGCAACCAAGATTGTACAAAAATATAGAGAATTGCAGGCTAGCGGCGAAATTCTTGTTTCTAGTGCAAAACGTTTGTAATGTATATTTTCGTTTGAAATATACATTACCTGTGAATTAATAAAAATAGAGATTTTAATTTAACCATCACCAGCCAGTTCGTTCCCCATGGGTTAGGAGTTGGCTTGCATCTGGAGAGGGAATCTGCGATCAAGTTCTGGTTTCCTGGAATGTAAAGGGAGAGGAGAGTCGTTCCTAGCTGTATGCCGAGTTTGAAGACCTCCGTCCGAGGTGACATGGTGAAAGTTTCTGGAAGTTGTTCCGCCACTCATTCAGAGATCCAGCCGTGGTGTTGTCCACTTAAACGTGTATCGTCTTTTTTTCTACAAGGTTTTTGTAAAGGTCGAGGGCTTTGAAAACCGCCTTGAGTTCCAGAACGTTTATGCGGTGCAAGTCTTCTTCCTCTGTAAACTTTGCTGATGCCTTCCTTTTCTTTTGTGTTTCAGATTTCTGTCTTTTGCTGTGCCATACAATCTTTCGTCTCTCTTTCGCTCTTTTCTATTTCGAACTTTCGCCTTTCATTCTTTTATATGATCTTTCGCTTTTCGTTCCTACACTTTTTGTCCTTTTGCACTTTCATCTTTCGCATTTTTGTCCTTCTTTCCTTTATTTGTCATTGATTTGACTTCTCTTTGCCATTTCGATAACCTTTCACATTGACAGAGCTTTGTCCATAGTTTCATAAAACCGGCAATAATTGGAAGAGTGACTTGACTGCCGAGAGAGGCTGTTGTTGCTCGGAGATCTTCGCCGAAAATGCATTTCTTTAAACCTTTTGCAGGGTTCTTCCGCTTCAAAGTTTTAGGTGAATTGTTGCCAACGTTTTGATTAGTCCACTTGCAGATGTAGGTAAAACTGCCAACCGGAGTTGCCGCCACAACAAAATCTTCGTTGGATACAGATGAGCTGCGCAACTGAGAACATGTCGGACTTTGTGATTGTGAATCCTCTTCTCGGCTAGATCGAAACGATCGTTTATTTCTGCCCCGGAAAGATGTTCATCCACAGCAACAGCAGGCTGTTCGTACATTGGCCAATAACTCCCAACATTGTTGAAAGCGATTCGTGGATGGAAAGATCCAGGGAGGTTCACCATGATGGCTGGTTCCCTTCAGAGCTTTGCTGTATTTTCTAAGTATTTTGGGAGCCTCAGTAGACTTAAAGAGTAAGATGGTTTTGGAAAGGAAGATTGGTCAACAACGGCTAAGGCCCAGATGATGGATGAAGTGCTTCTTTCCGTAAACGAAGCAAGCAGTCTGCATTAAAGACTGGCCTTGTGAGGAT
>JAHWFP010102244.1:2921-34261 GCA_023313725.1 Lithobius niger | reverse complement strand
GCCACCTCGGATGGCAGCGAAGAAAAATCACGGGGCGGGGCGGTTACGGGTCTGCGTAGTAGGCTTAATGATTCTAATCCTGGCACGCCCAAAACGACATCGTAGACCGAATTGTTGACCGGTGTAATGCATGCTACTGATTTTAACACTGTGCCATCATCTAACTTTAGGCTTAGATTTACCTGATCTAATGTAAACACTTGCCTACACAAGGCAGTTTGACATTGAACCCTTCGCTTTAAGCGTGGCCAATTCCTTGCGAGTTTGGTGCTAACTAGCGAAACTGTGCTTCCGGAGTCGCATAAAATATTAATTTTATTTTTCCCTATGCTACCGGACAGCGTACTAGCCTTAAGAATTTCACTAGCATTTTTCCCAAGTTCGGGGCATTCGCTACAAAAATGATGGGGAGAATTACACACGTAGCAGCGCCTAACTCTATCTTGATTAGGGTTAGTTTTTTCACTAGCACTAATGTTTATGGCAGGGTCCCCTCCTGGGTTATCTGCGTTTACATCGACAGGTCCGGCCGGATTAGCTGTCGTGTTGTGGTTTCGTCTGTTACCATGTTGTTGACCAGTAGGTTTAGAATCTTGGTTCGACGGTACAGCTATGGGCTGTGTTTTGGCTGCACGAGTGGCAGTTTAGTTGGCAATCTGTTTATTGCGGGTTGTGAACTCTTCACAAAGTTGGGCTGCTTCAGCCAACGTCCCTAACTTAATTTGATCCGGGATCCATTTCCTAAGTTGGGTAGGGCAAGATTTATAAAATTGCTCTAAAAGCATTAAATTGACAAGTTTGTCATAGTCCCGGTTAACCTTAGCTAAAGCTAACCAACGAATGAACAACGTTTCTAGTTCAAACGCGTAGTCAAAAAATTGCTGATCTACTACTTTCTCGAGAGAACGAAACTGAGTTTGAACTGACTCTTTTGTCTGGACAACCAATTTATTTTTAACTAATTCATAGTCTTGCATTTCAGCGTCTGTAAGCTGATCGCACACTTTAATCAGAACCTCACCGACGAGGGGTTGAAGTCCCGTGACCCATTGATCTCTAGGAATCTTTTGGCTAGTCATGGTTCGTTCAAAAATCTTAAGGAAACTGTTGCTTTCAGTTTTTGGCGTCCACTTGTTGACGAGACGAACTACATCCGCAAGTTTACCATGATTCTCAACTGGATTCGGGGGAGCTGGGGGAGCGCCGTTAGCTCCGTTTGGAGCGGGGTTAAGATTTAGGGAAGCAGCGTTTAGCTTTGCTAATTCTAACTGCTTGTCTAGTTTGGCTAGTTCCATTGCACTAGCGCGGTCATTAATTTGTGCTTCATGGTCCCTTTCTTGGGCTTTAAGAGCGGCTTCCCTGTCTTTAAGGGTTAATTCATGAGCCCGGCGTTTATCTGCATCCGCCACTTCTAAGGCTCTTAACTTTAACTCTTCTGCTTTCAGAAAAAGTTTGTTCTCCTTAACGGCTAATTCTTTTTTGGTTAAAAGGATAGCTTCTCTCTTTTCAATAGCGCTTGCTAGTGCATCAGAGAGTTCGTTTAAGTCTAATTTGCCATCTTCGAGGGCTGCTCGTATGATTTTCTGTGACTCGGCTCTAGACTCGCTAACGGTAAAGCCTAAGTTTAAACATGCCTTCTTTAGGTCTTTGTTTTGCAAATCACGAATGATTTCTTCTAATCTTCCATTTCGGACATTTTTACGTTTAACGTTTACACCAGTTTCAAAATAAAGCCTTTATAAATGAAACAAAAATAAAAAGCAGCCGCTTAAAATTTTACATTAAGTTTGAGCAGAGCGAGTTAATTAAAAAACTTCTCTCCCAAATCCAGTAAGTTACTACAAAAAAAATACACTCTCAAGAACCTCCAGCACTCTGGTATATGAATAGCTAAATTGCATAAATGCTATCGACTACAACACTCGGCTTGGCGGCCTCTAAGCATATCTCGTGTACACTCACCCAATTTTTGTACAATCGCTGTACGGTCAGTCTGTCCTTCCTGTTTCCATCGCAGTACGGGTAGTTCGGCACTGAAGTATGAATTGGAACGTCTCTGGTGGTCTAATCCACTGGGACCTTGGTGGGCACACGCAAAATCCACGGCTTGGCTGACCTGAGCACCTGGTTCTTGTTGAAGATGGTTTCTCCTACAGCATCGGTTGGAGTAGAGGCATCTCACGGCGGGTGGACGTCTACTGGAAGCGGCAGCTGCTGCTTTCTGGCGCCGGCAGTTGGAGCTGCTGGGCGGTGGTTGTACTATTTTATAACTTTAGTACCACTGCTTCGTGACTTTCTGTAACGTAGTCACAGGCATCTGCTTCGTGGCCGTGTTTGGCTGGACCACAGACATCTAGTTAGAAGTGGCTTGCATCCTTCTAGGTTTTTGGGTTGTAGTATGGCAGGGGAGAAACGCTTGACAAGAACAGCACCTGTTCATCCCACCGCTGTCACCAGTTGTAACGGCGGACGCTACGACGGCTGAGGTGCTTGTAACGTCCCCGGTTTCCTGGTTTGACACGGCGATTCAGCTTAAGGTGTTGCGGTGATTATTGCGACTTTTGCGGCATAAGCACAGCATGGGCTACAGTCCCAGCATGGGGGATGGAGCGTCGGGTCCTAAATTAAAGGTGGCCTAACTTTAATACTGCTTGTATTTCACTGCCACCAGCGATGGAATTTAACCGTTTATCAAGAGCTAAAACTAAAAATGGTCTACATGTTTATTTTACACTTAAACAGTTAATCAACTAGCAAACGAACTGAAGTTAAAAACTCCTGGTTTTTATTATAACCACAGGGAATGAAAATTACACTTTACATTTGGTTTGCTCGAAAGCTTTTGAAATAAACTTATTTAAAAGCACAAAGTTTGAATTTACAACATGTTATTCGGTTTCACAAGTTTCAGACTAAAACGTTTTGTGTTTCAGAATACAAACAATTAATTTTTCGAATAGAAAAAGCAACACTGAACGCTCACTTGAGTCGTCCGCAAGACTGAACAGCCCAGGCTGGTTACAGTCTATCAAACAGTATGTTTCAAACACACATGAAAGATCAACCGTTTCACAGTTTTGTTTCTAAGTGATAAAACAGAGCCTTAAACCTCCCAGAGTTGCTGTTTAGAAGTCAACTCCTCAAATTATAAAAGCCTCGGCTACTTATAAAGTCCGTCTGGAGTGAATAAACAATGAATCCCACACAAAGATCAAACCGTCAGTTATTTGAATTAATGTTTAAAACAAATAAAGAAAGAAGTTGGTTTTTAGAAAGAGTACCACTCTGACGTTATGGGGTGAAAGAACCTAAGATGCTGCTACAGGCGTCACTACTATAATATTCTCTAGCTAGAGAGTTTAAGTTAAGTTTTAAACTATAAATTTAGACTTGGGGGTCCTAAATAAAATTTCCAAAAGTTAACTACAAACATACGAACCACTGCCATTTTGCCCGGCATGGCATCCCACGGACATGGCGTCTCCACTCCCGACTGGCGTGACCCTTCTCTAGCTTGAGATCGGTGAGCTGTGCTAAAGATTGAGTTCTGGGGCTGGGGTTTTATACACATAACCGGAAGTTCGCGCGGACGTCGAGGATAGCTGCGGGGGTCTGATTGGCTGAGGGCCTTGTGTAACGGCGCTTACAGGGTCTTGAGGTGCCTACTGTCTAAAGCACCGACATCTGGCGTACTTGTGGTTACTTCAGATGAATTCATAAGTGGCCGTTTTTACTTAGTTGTGAAAACAGCATAGCGTGTCTACTGCACGGTTAGGAGAAGAGCGTCAGCGTCCTACCGAAGTTATGAAGACCTATCTAATCATGGTTCACTGCCACCACGTTGGGTAATTAATCTAATTGCCTACTTCGGAGTTAGAATAAAAATGGTTTTGTAATTAAACTAACCCTTGCAAATTAAATTGGACTAAAAGTCAAAATTGTTGTTCAAAACAACCTTCTTTTCTGTTTTAATAAAACATGACAAGATTTTTACACACGGAGTAACTAGTTGGTTACAAAATAAAAACGGGGCTTTACAAGTAAAAGCACAAGATTTACAATTAAATCGGCGAAATGAACAATTCAAGTTCACAACAAAATTTGGACTAGAAAAAGTCGGAGTGAGTTATCGCAACTCTAAGTTACAAACATGACCCTTGCAGAATGTAAAATAGTCTTTGAAAGCTATAGCAACTCTTGCACTAAAGTCAATCAATCAATCACACTGAATCAAGATTAGTGTTACAAGGAAAACTACCTTTTTGAAAACTCCTGCTTCAACAATAACACATGCTAGATCTCGGTGATCTTAGATTATTTAATGAACACTGAGTTCATAAACAAAGAAAAAAAGCCGGTTTTTAGGAAGGGGACCTTAAACCCTTAAATCATGGGTGCCCTAAACCAAAATGCCGATTGCGTTTGGCTACCCAAAAATTCCCTCAAATGCTAGAAGTTAAGTTTATATGTTAAGACTAAAAATTTAGAAATTCTGTTCCAAAAATTAAATTCTAATAAACTAGTTACCCTTGAACCACTACCTTGCCCGGCATGGCAACCTTCGGACTGGACATCTCTGCTCCGACCGCCGTAGTGACCTCTACCCTGAGTCCTTGAGCTATGCTAACGAAATTCTCCCTCAGCTTGGTTATATACCTGCTGCCTGCCTGCAGGTAGGAGGGAAACTGCGGCCCTGTAGGAGAGCGACGGAGGGGGTGGTGTGAGGTAGAGGGGTCGCTTTGGAGGAGGAGTGACTGACCAAAACTGGCCGAGCCGTCATTACCGGAAGTTGGCATGACGGCGCGGACGGGCAGGGTAGCCTTGCACTCTGATTGGTGGGGAGAAAAAATACTGAGTTCGGATTGGAAGGAGCTTGGATGGCAAAGGAATTGCCGACTTTGGGTGTTTTTAGAGGCCTTGGCTTGAGTAGTGCATTGAGTTAAACTCATAACAACGTGAAATACGCCTATACATTTTTTTTATAAAAACTACAATGTTATGCATTGCAACTATTGAAGGAGGGGGGGGGGAGACGAAGTTTGATGTTGAAAGTTAAAATAAATGATTATTAATTGAAGGCAAAGGCTTTGTTGTGCATTCGGAATTGAGATCACTATGGTCGGAGCCCTGAAATAAAAATACAAGATACACACTGAAAATGTCCGGTAAAATAATCGTAGTTGTGTTGCCATGTTGAACAAGGTAGGGTTCATGAGAAAAGATTACGTTAAATAATGCTTTTATAAAAGTCTAGGCAAAAGATTAAATAAACCAGCTTGTGTTTTAAAATGCTATAACGCATACAATTTTAAATGTATTATCGTATATGTATTACCGTTGTTGTGGTCAAAGTTTTCATAGTTGCTAAAATCGTCACCTTAGTAAAATAAAAACATTGAAGACATAGTAAACATGTAAACTAGCACAGCACTACGCTAGTCGGCTTTATGCCTAGAAATGAATTCGAGAAATACAAATAAATATTTACATGTTTTGTAGAAAATGGCGACGGAGATTGCGTGCGTCGGCGCTCAGTTTGAGCTTTTTTTTTAAATGAAGCTGTAGACCAAAGTATGGTGAAATTTCAAGTTCTGTTTTCACAGGATGTTAGATAAAGTTCAGGTTTATTAAGAGCTGCAAACTAGAGTCGATGAAGCCCATTTTCCCGGGAGATATGAATTTTTAAACTTGGAGATGAAAAATAGGCCTAGCGCTTTTTGGCGCTAAGAAAAAAAAAGGTGTCCCCGAGTTGTTGATGGTTGATGTCGGGTCTCCTACCCAATCGACAGGAATTTTTAGGCCTCATGCCTTTACATTTGAGAACAATGGAAAGTGGGAGGAGAAGTCGGTTGAACAAAGGGACTGGGTGCAGAGCCGTTTGAAGCGTTTGAAGGAGTAAAGACTTGTTAAGACGGGCCTGTTATGAGTTTTACTCAATTGAACTTTGGGAAATAGGCCTTTACTTTGAAATATTGACTATGGAATGGATATTTACATGTTTGCAACGTGAATAGGCTCTTGTTAAAGCTTAATGCTTGGCTTTGGGTAATGCAGAAAGCATTACTATTTAATTTCATAAGCTTTAACTGAAAACTGCAGTGTTATACACCACAACTAGTTTTGGCGGGGGAGGGGGGCAAAAAGGGGGATTCGAAGTTTTTGCAGTTTGACTTACGGAATTGCTTGGAAACAGATCTTTTTAAGAATTCTTTTAGTTTTAATAGTATATCAAGCTAGCAGTAGCATTTGGATGGGTCCAGTCGGGCTGAGAGGAGAACTAAAACAAACATATATACACTAAAATTCGTGTCCGGTAGAATGCCGATGTCTAATTACTTGGACTAATGGCAGCGTTTCTGTGGGCAAAAGATTATTATAAAAGTCTAAATAAATGAATAAACTAGCAAAGTCGCTCGCTTCGCTCGCTCATTCCGCGTTGTCTCCCCCCCCCCCCCCCATTAAGTTGGCGTTCGGTCGGTAGATGGCATCGTATGTTCGCGCTGCTGGACGTTGCGTTCTGAGCGCAGCTACTATCTCAGCGGGCCTTGACTGCTACTCTTATAATTTGCCGTTCCGTTGGTAGATGGCATCGTATGTCCTGCTGGCTGCGCTGCAGATGCAGATGACTGCTTCGTATGTCCTGCTTGCTGCTGCTGCTGGCTGCCTTGCGGATTTTGTGTAATTATATATATAGATAGATAGATAGTCTAGCTTAGTTGTATGCTAAAATGCATGAAGTTAAATTGGAGGTTTAACTTTAAAGTAAAAAGGACAATGTTTGATGTAAGTGGAAATTTTTCATAGTAGTTGCGATCGTTCAAACACAATAAAAAATATCACACTTTAAAAAAAATAGTTGTCTGTACATAAGATCGAGGTTTAGTACCTTCGCAGAGGAAGCTCCTCCTAAAATGCACTAAGCTAGTGTGTTTGGGCTTTTTGCCCTAATAGGAAAAGGTTAAAATAAAAATACACAAGTACAGAGTTCAATAATGGCGGCTATGATGAAGGAGTGCTTCGGTGGGTTTTGGCGATTTTCAAATGCAGATTTGAAGACCTTCTTGATGGAAAGTCCGGATTTGGGCTTCCCCAAGAGGGTTGTATTTGGTCAGGCTATTGATGTTCATAATTTGGGCCGATTCGTACCATTATTGCAAAAACGGCGAAATTGTTACAATCGAGGCATTTTGGGTGCCTCAAGAAAAAAATTTCAAATTTTTGAAAAACGAGCGTTTTTCGGCGGCGCTCGTTTACATTCATTAATTTCATTTTTTATTTTAAAATGATTTAAATCAATGATTTTTATTGATGATTTAATCAATGATTTAATCTTTTAATCAATTTTATTTTAAAATCATTGCCAACCCGGAATAGCGCTGCGACTTTATGGCTATTATGTCACCAATCCATCACTAGTAGCAAACAAGTATAACGTGTGGTACACGGTAATGCTTTTAGGCAATATACAACCCCCCAAAAACGTTATTCAGTGGCAAATTGGGAACCAAGGTTCCACTGTCTTTTTTTCTTTTTCTTTCTGTTTTCCATTCTCTTTTCTGCTCAACTTGCTGAGCTTGAGAGAGGGAAAATATGTAATAACTGCAACCTTGAATTCTCAACCAGAACACCAACCAACAGCTGATTTGTGTAATGATTAACTACTAATTTGGGATGGTTATGACTTTTTAGCAGATGGCATAATCTTCTCTTTTCGAATGTACTATAATAAGCAGTAGATTGAAGCTGATTGTTGTCTTTTATAAATTGGTAAGCAGCTATGCGAAAGCAATCGTTTTCGTAATCTGGCTGCTGTCATGGACTTGTTACAACAGTCACGACTAGTACCATCCAGATAATCTTCCTTAATGACACATGAAGGCACTGCATCATGGGGTCTTAGTGAATTAACCACTTGTGAATAGAAACTAAGGCCATTTGACCTTGTCATTAGACTAGCCAAGTTGTGAGGCATACTGTGTTATCATATTTATTCAACCGCTCATATTTTTTAATTCAATCACCCAATTAAAAGCGACGAGCAGAAATAATTAATAGTTGTTAATAGTAACACTGTGAAAGAAATTCAATCCAAATCAGAGTTTAGAGCATCAAGTGCTCAATGAATGTTGTTTAGGTTATGTTGGTTCAGTCAGAAACCACAGTGGTTGTCTTCCGAAGTTATTTTATACCCCTTACCCGTACATGGTATAACTGTGGTTAAATTACCACCAGCAAAGTGCCTTTGCTCTCGTTCACAGATTATTCTCTACTGGCAAGCTGAAATAAGGGCGATACAGTCTGTCTGAAGATCTCTGTAAGTGAGAGCAGCTTGATTTCACTGTGGTCTAACTTGTACACCGTTGGGCATACAAAATGATCACACTGTATCGAGGTTCAAGTATCCCGACAACAATGCAAACTTGTTCAGAACATACGTCACTGAAGGCGGAAGGAATTCTCCATTGTTGACGTCAAAGAGTGGCATTGTTGAACAGTATTGTTTAAAGCCCCAGTATAACGAAAACGATTATTTTTTATGCCCAAAGGTGTACATCTCCCAAGAAACCAAGTGACCTTTCTGGGAAATTTTTTCCCCACTCCCCAAGCTCTAAAAAGGGTGAAAACACAGTGGATGCCTGGAAACATCAGTTGTTTTTTTTTCCTTTGTAGGCCTACTTGTATCGTCACACAGTGGTGAATTGTAGTCTGTACCGTTTTCAGTACTATAGCTGAGAATTCTGGGGCCCCCCTGCAAGAAGAAAAAATGGGGCCCCAGTGTTATTGCGAAGTGAATTCAGAAATTTTCGATAAGGTATCGGTACCAGCAATTTCATGTAGGCTACATTATTACACTTTTTCATGACTCGTACAAAGAAAATTTTAAAATTTTGCTCGCTAGTTTTTTTTTAACGCTGGAGAGGGGGGGGGGGAATACATGTAAGTTTTTGCTTGGCCTTGCATTACTTTAAATTCGAGTTGCTCCAACACATTTTAAATTTAAGGACTACAGTAATGCGTGAGACCAAGAATTCATAGACGACTTGAGAAGACTAATGCGTGAATTGCAAATTGTAAATTGAAAATTAATTGCGAATTGAAAAAAAAAATCGGTTTCATCTTACTACAAGCACTCCACAACTGACCGGTTTATTTAGCCGACCACCCACCCAGGTGTAGCATTTCGAGAGAAACGAGAAACTTCCGGTGGGTAAAAATCATCCGGTACGATTGGCTCAAAGTTGTTAATCATTACTCAACATAAACAGTAATTTCGTTATTTTTTTCTTTCTTGCATTGTTAGTTGTTCGTAAGAGCTAAAGACGCAAATTTTTATTTTTTTTTTTTAGTTCTGCTGTTTGTGTATGTCATTAAGACATAATTTGGCGATGACTCGCAAGAGAATCAGCTGGCGTTGCAGTCACCTTTGCTGGCCGGCATAATGAAACAAGTCCACCGCCTCATTTTGTAGGGAAGAGAATGTGGTGGAGCATTTTGTTTTAATGCGTGCTAATAAAACAACTGCTGGCAAGTGATGAAAGGTTTTGAGTGGTGTATTACAGTAACTAAAAACTGAAATTTCTTTATGTTGTGAAGTGCTATACCTGTCAATTTTTTACATTATATCCTTAATGATGCTGTTGGATACTTGAGACTTGAATAGCCATCACAGTGACCCAACCGTGCATGCGCAGTACTCCCTATATAAGAGCGGCGGCAACGCGGGCTTGTAATGTCGGCTTGCCGAAAAAACGATTGGAGAGGATACATGACCTCCAAAGATCAAAAAACTCGTGGAACATTTTTTTTTCCTTGAGCGCTTCAAAACGCCAAAAAGACCTCTGTCTTAAACCCTTCGCCGAATTTTTAATAATGGACAGAAACGGCCCATCTTGCATCCATTTAATAGCCAGACACATTATCAAAGTCTTCTCGAAGCCCAATCTTCAAAATTCCATCCTGAAGTCTCACAATCACCATTTGAAAACAACTCCAAAATTACCGCAGCTCTCCTTCATCATGGCCGCCATTATTGAAACTTGTATCTTGTATTTTTTATTTTATTGCTTGACACTAGCTTAGTTGGGATTTAGGAGGGGCTTCCATTTATTATGGTTCTTAACCTCACATACATGTGGATACAGACAACTTTTTAAGTGTGATATTTTTTATGATGTTTGTCGGCCGCAAATTCTATGAAAAATGTCCACTACGATCGTTACCTGTCTTTTAACTTTAAAGTTATAGATCCAAATTAACTTATATGCGTTATAGCATTCACTAAGCTAGTTTATTTATCCTTTTTATACTTTATTAATAATCTTTTGCCCCCAGAATTAGTCCGAACTAATTCGACATCGGCAATCACCGGACACAAATTTTTGTGTTAATATTTTTGTCTTAAATCTCTACAAAAAACCGACTGTGACCATCCGAATGTTACTTCTAGCTTATCCTACTATTAAAACCAAAAGAAACATTAAGATCTGTTCCCAAAGCAATCCAAAGTCAAACTGTGCTTAAAACTTCCAATCCCCTCCTCCCCTCCCAGCTTAGTTGTGGTGCATAACACTGCAGTCTTCGTTAAAGCTTATTTAATTTAATAGTAATGATTATCTCATTACCCAAACCAAAGTACTAAGCTTTAACCAGAGCCTATTCACGATGTGCATTTGTAAATATCCAATCAATAATCAATTTCCCAATGTAAAGGCCTCTCCCAAAGTTGAAGAGTTGAAAACTCAATTTGGTCTGTCTTTAACCATTTCCTACTCCTTCAAACGGCTCTGCACCAAAACCCTTTGCTCTACCGACTTTCCCATTGTTCTCCTGGCCCTCCACCAATCGGACCCCCGTAGCTCTCCTTCCCGTCCGCGCTTTGGTCGAGAAAATCCGCTGCTCCAGTATAAAAAGGCCCCCCAAACCCTCAATCTTCAACACAGCTCACTAATCTCTCAAGCTAGAAGGGTCACGCCGGTCGGGAGTGGAGGTGTCACGTCCGTAATTGCCATGCCGGGAAAAATGGTAGTAGTTATAAGTAACTAGTTTAACTTTAGAAGTTCATCTTTAGGACCCCCTAATTCTAAATGTATAGTCTAACTTAAATTAACCTCTAGCTTAGAGTCTTTATGGTTGGTGAGCCAAATCGGCATTGCTGGTCTTTACCTCCGTAATGTCACAGCAGGCGTCTCTTCCGAAAAAGCCGGTTTCATTCTTTGTTCATTTCATAATGTAAACAAAGGGACGGTTTGATCCTCGTGGTTTCAAGGCAAAATAACTGTTGGACGACTTGAAAACTATAGTTGTCAAATATAGTTGTAACTTAGCGGACGCGGTTCAGCTTGCTGGGTATTCCAGGATTGGAACCCAAGAAAAAAATACTTTTTCTAATCTAAATTAAGTGTGTATAAGAATCAACATCGTTGTTATTGTTTAAAAGTGAATTACTAAAATGTAAATTCTGTTAAATTGTTTTTGCAAACTTGTCAAAGGCAAACTAGTGAACTACAAATGTAAAAGTGTTTATTTTTCATTCTTCTGATGTTTTTAAATAAAAACCAAGAGTTTTTAAACCTTGGGTACGTTCCCTAGTAGATTAATTGTTTTTAAGTGTAAACTATTATGTAGCCCTTTTAGCTTTTATACTTCGTTTAAGCAATTAAATTATTCCATAGTTGGTGGCAGTGTAATTACCGGTAGCATTCAGGTTTGGCCTTAGTTAGGACCCGACGCTCCATCCCCTACACCGGGACTGTAGCCCATGCTGTGCTTATTATCGTAAAAAGTCGAAATAACCACGCTAACTTGAAGCTAAGAGGTACTCGTCAACCAATGATGTCGGAGGCGCTACAAGCACCTCAGCCGTCGTAGTGAGCGCCGCTACAACTTGGTGGCAGTGGTGGGATCAACAGGTGCTGTTCCCGACAAGCGTTTTTCCCCTGCCATACTACCATGCCAAGTTTCTAGAAGGATGAAAACCCATTCCAACTAGATGTCTGTGGTCCCGTCACAAAGGCCACGAAGTAGATGCCAGTGATCCCTTAAAATAAGATCACGAAGCAGAAGTCACCCCGCCGTCAAAAACGGAGCAAAAACACCGCCTAGCAGCCACCAAAACTGCCGGCGCCAAGAAGCAACAGTTGCCGCTTCCAGAAAGGTCCTCCTGCCGTGAGACGTCTCTCCCAAACCCGATGCTGTAGGAGAAGCTGTCCGCCAAGGAATCAAGCGCTCCGTGCAGCCAAGCAGTGGATTTTGTGTGTGCCCACCAAAGGTCCCAGTGTATTAGACCGCCAGTGACGATCTACTTCAAAATTCAGTGCTGCACTTCCCATACTACGGTGGAAACAGGAAGGACAGACTGACAACACAGCGATTGTGTGTAAAAGGGTAAGTGTGCATAGGATATGCTTAAAGGCCGCCAAGCCGAGTATTGTAGTTAAGAGCATTCGTGTATTTTAGCTATTCACATACCAGAGTGCTAGGGGTCCTTGAAAGTGTATTTTTGTGTATAAACTTGCTGGATTTGGTAGAGAAGTTTCTAGTCGTCGGTAGAAAATTTCTACTACCTGTAAATTTGATTGCATTCAGTTCCTGAGTGCTCTTTAGTTGCTTGAGGTTTTTTCGCTCTCCAGATACGACCAGTGCGCAACCCTACTGCGCATGCGTCAATGCGCAGCCCTCCTATAAAACGTGACCGGCGCAACGGATGGCCATCACTTTCCTCAAGCTCTCGTCGAAGACGGATCACCTCTTCAGCTACATCAGCCCACCGAAAGTGCCCGACGTTCGCCGAAAGCCCCAAGCCACGCCGAACTCATCCAAGCGAGGAAGACCTTCCCCAACCTTCACCACAAGTTCAAGGGAAGAGGAACTTCACCATCAAGCTGACCTTCGCCGAACACCCTTTCGCCGAACGGACAAGCTTTCGCCGAACGTAGCAAGCCTTGGCCGAACGCTCCACCTTCGCCGAACGCAAGCTAGCCTTCGCCGAACGTAGGAAGCCTTCACTGAACGCTCATCTTTCGCCGAACTCAAGCAAACCTTCGCCTTACGTGAGCCCGCCCTCACCGAACACACAACTTTCGCCGAACGCATCTAGCCTTCGCCGAACGCATACACGATCTTTGCCGAACGCATCAAGCCTTCGCCGAACGCTCAACTTTCGCCGAACACAAGCAAGCCTTCGCCGAACGTGAGCACGCCTTCGCCGAACACACAACTTTCGCCGAACGCAACAAGCCTTCACCGAACGTGCGAACTTCACTAAACTTTTGCCAGAACATAATGGACCCTCCTGTTCGACCTTGCCCATCGCCTCCGGCTAGCCCTGCCCCTGTTGACCCCAGCATCGTTGTTTTACCATCACCCACACAACCATCAACGTCTGCTGCTCCACTCGTCTCTACTGCTTCCCCCGTTCCATGTGGCCAACGTCTACAATCATCATTGTCTTCTTCCCCTGAACCCTCACTACATGACCACAGACCTTTGGATCACTCATCTGTTGCCTCACGTCAACCTAGTCGTCGTCATGATGTACTTTCCCCAGATGAAATCCATCGCCTCTTACACCGTGCAAAAAAGGAATTTTCATACAAGACTGACTCCAACCCCGCTCCCTCCACGCATAAAGCTTCTTATGTTCGTGACTGGATTACATCCTCTGACAAGGACTCTCAAAAGCGGAAATCACCCGTCCCTACTTCACCCTTATCAAGTAAGAAAAGACGCATTTCCTCTTCACTCGACCTTCAGACCCTGCTCAATGCTGTCCTGCATCCTGATGACAGCCTTGACTCAGCGACTGTACTTACCGCACACCACCGCAATCAACCACAAGTAAGCTTCGAGCGTCAACCACTCGACCCATATGACGACTCCCTTCAAGGCGACACTGATTCCTCAACCATACCGATTTTTGACCTTCTCAAAGCTGTGGAAGCCATCATCCCGGACAACTACCTCTATAAGCCCTACCCGACCCCTGCTTCTACGGTAAACCGAGGGCTTGCAACAGGTTTTGGCTTTGGACTCAGGGAAAGAAACAACAAACAACGTGCCCGAATCGGCCAATCCACTACACTTCTTACCACCTTACTCAGGAACGGCGGATCCTTATTAGGCAAAGGAGAACCCTTGCAATTAGATAAAGAACCACCACCTCCTCGCCCTGGTCGTGAATCATGGTTTTTCCAATCCTCCGGCGATGGCGCTGCAAACCCAAGGCTGTTTGAAACCTATCATCAATCTGAATTCCTTGCAACCGAAGCTAAGATGGATTTCGGAACCGCTATGTTCATCCCGAAACGTGCCGAAATTCCCACTGCTGTTCTTAAAGAAAACGACAGAATCCTTCGCCTTGGCCTTCGTGCCGCCTCCCAAGCTGACGTCCTTGCCACTGCCATTAACGCTCTATGCGAGAGACTCGCAGTTGAATCCAGCGAACATGACATCAAACACCTCCATCTGCTGATCTCTGAACTGTTCAAGAAGATGTCCTTCGCCACCTTTCACAGTTTCAACTGGTTCACCAGGTCTCTATTTAACTCTACCTTACTTCTACGGGACATCGCTCTTGGCACCACGACTAACTTGAACACCTCAACCAAGCATTTCCTCCGCAACCTTCCTCTTCACGAAACTGAGACACTCTTCAGAGGATTAGTCCCAACTTTGGCACCTCATCTGGACATTTCTCGAAAACCTAAACCTAAACCAACTACTAGCCTCCCTATTCGGAAAGCTCAACACAGCCTTGACACGGCCGCCCCTCCTCCACAACAGTCAGCCAAAACTCGGCCCAAACCTTCCTACGACAATTCGCACTCCTTTCGTAACAGCAACCAACCCCTTAAACGCAGAAACAACCAAACCAACAAAAGGATACAACGGGGCTCCACACCGGACAATCACAGCAGATATTCCGCATCTTCTTCCAAAAGCAAATCCCATCGACGCCAATGACTACACCCACTATAGACCCGTAGGCGGTCGACTCCGGTTCTTCAAACAAGCCTGGGAACGCATCACGTCCGACATCACAGTCCTATCCATAATCTCTCATGGCTTTCATCCTTCATTCACAAACAATCCCCACCTTCGAACTTCTCCTCCCTGGGAATTCGCAACAAAACCTTCAGATACCCTCACTTTAGAAATCGATACCCTTCTCGCAAAGGAAGCCATTCGCATCTGCCCAGATCTCTCCAAACCTGGCTTTTACAGCTCCATCTTCCTCAGACCAAAGAAGTCGGGCGGAAACAGAATGATCTTCAACCTAAAGCCACTGAATCAATTCATGCACAACAGCCACTTCAAAATGGAAACTCTCGAAACCATCCGACTCTCCCTAAGGAGCATGGATTGGACCATCTCAATAGACCTGGAAGATGCCTACCAGGTCCCACTTCACCCGGCATCTCTTCACTACTTTCGCTTTCTCTATCAAGAAACAGTTTACGAATTCCAAACTCTACCATTTGGACTAAATGCCGCTCCCCGAATCTTCACATCCGTCCTGAAACCCGTTCTCGGCCACCTCCATCGCCACCAAATCACTGCCAACGCCTTCCTAGACGATTGGCTCCTCAACAACCCAAATCCCCAACAACTCATTCGAAACAGGATGTTCACAATCCGATTCCTGCACAGCCTTGGATTGGGGATCAACTGGAAGAAGTCAAGACTAACACCTTCCCAACATTTCACCTTCCTAGGAGTAGATTTCGACCTAATCAAAAGCACTGTCACTCCCTCATCAGAACGGAAAACCGACCTACTTTTACACGGACGGGAACTACTGAAGTCACCATCCCACTCTCTCAGAACTCTGAACTCCTTCATCGGAAAACTCGATTCCATGGCAAACCTCCTCCCGTACGGCAGGTGAATGACTGGCCCCTTCCACCATTACCGAATTGACCACTGGGACACCTGTCACCCGACATCCAGGACAACCCTACCAACAAACGAAGAGTTCCCATGGGAATGCCTACGTTGGTGGATGAACGAAGCCAACCTCGCCAAAACCGTACCCCTCCACGAACCCACCCCAGACCTCCTGCTTCTCACGGATGCCTCCTGAACAGGATGGGGTACCCACCTCCTGGATCACGAGATTGCCGGCATCTGGCCCCCAAACACTTCGGATCACATCAACATTCTCGAAATGAAAGCCATCTACAACGCCCTCGACCATTTTCGGCACCTTGTAGCAGACAAAATAGTCCCAAGTCCAGGCAGACAACACAACCGCTGTTGCCTACATTCGCAAGGAAGGCGGAACCCGTTCTCGAACCCTACACCAGATCACCTCTGCCATCTTCCAGCTTTGCCAGGAACTCAACACATCCATTCAATCTCTCCATATTCCAGGAAACCGGAATGTTATTGCGGATGTCCTATCCCGCAACAAGCCACCTTCAGGGGAATGGACCCTCAAGACATCAATTTGCGAATATCTCTTCAACATCAGGGGGAAACCCATGATCGACCTATTCGCCACGAGGCACAATGCCAAACTTCCCCAGTTTATCAGCCCGATTCCGGACAACAAAGCCTGCGCCGTCGACGCTCTAACCTTCCCGTGGAAGAACCTTTATGCCTACCTCTTCCAACCCTTCAAACTTCTCCCAACCATTCTCACGAAGATCGAACAGACTCCCGGGACCTTCCTACTGATTGCACCGAACTGGCCTGCAGCCCCGTGGTTCCCTCAACTTCTGAACCTCCTCATAGATCTCCCAAGGAAACTTCCACACTGCCCAGACCTCCTCTCACAACAAAAAGGAACCAAATTCCACCCGAACTCCAAGACCTTACATCTGCACGGGTGGCTACTATCATCAAACTCGTCAAAGAGGCTGGAATTTTTGAAGAACAGGCCACCAGAATCGCCAGCAAGGCTCTACGAAATACAACTAACAAACTATATAACGTACACTGGGAACGATGGTTTCATTGGTGTAAGCGAAAGAAAGTTAATCCAATCCATCCCCCTATTCAACAACTCTTAGCATTTTTCGATGACCTCTTCAAAGACAACCTTAAAGGATCCACCATTCTGGTCTACAGATCCGCACTAAACACCGTTTTTAAAGCCGCAGGAAATAGACACCTTCTTGAAGATTACCGGATCACTTCTCTCCTCAGATCCTACGAAAACGAACGTCCCTCCGTGTATCAGAAATTCCCAAGATGGGATCTCCCTCTGGTCTTAGAATCTCTAACCAGGGAACCGTACGAACCTATTCAAACCTGCCACATTAATCACTTAACCCGGAAAACTGTATTCCTCACATCTCTTGCAGCAAGTCTACGCACTAGCGAAATGCAGGCTCTCTCGAACGACCCAGCCTACTGCTTCTTCTTTGACAGCTCCAGATTTATCCACCTCAGACCGCGACCTGACTTCCGTGCCAAAACTCAAAAACCTTCCGAATCCTCCCAACCAATAATCATTCCAGCATTAACAAACATCTACAACGAAGGACCGGAAAGAACACTTTGTCCCGTTCGAGCACTCCGATATTACATCAAACGAACAGCGGACCCCGAATGCCGACGTGGTCGTCTACAATTATTCCTACCCTTCACCAAAGGGACCAACGTAACATCACCCGCCATGATATCCAACTGAATCAAAACGGTAATCACTAGAGCCTACGAAGATGAAAGCATCAGTTGCACCGACAACAACATCAAAGTTACTGCACACGAACTAAGGGCACTTTCAACCTCCTGGGCTTTTCACAACCATGTCTCCATCGTTTATAAATTTATACTACCTGTAAATACCCACCCTACCTCCCCTCCCGAGCCACCATCATGGTTGACATATCGAGAGGAAAGCAATGGCCATCCGTTGCGCCGGTCACGTTTTATAGGAGGGCTGCGCATTGACGCATGCGCAGTAGGGTTGCGCACTGGTCGTATCTGGAGAGCGAAAAAACCTTAAGCAACTAAAGAGCACTCAGGAACTGAATGCAATCAAATTTACAGGTAGTATAAATTTTCGTAAGACGATAGAAACTAATTTTAACCCCCCCAAAATTTAAGTTTTTTTTAAATAATTTGCTCTGTCCAAAATTAACGTTCAAATTAATATGCGGCTGCATTTAATTTTGGTTTAGACATATAAGCTTTATCTTGAACCCGTTTAACGTTAAAAACAAAAATGTCCGACATGAATGCACTAGACGAAATCATTCATGACTTGCCCAACAAAGACCTTGAAAAGGCTTGTTTAAATTTAGGATTTACCGTAAGTGAATCTAGAAGTGAATCGGTACAAATCTTAAGGAGCAGCCCTCGATGACGGAAAAATTGATTTAACAGAACTCTCTGACGCACTAGCTATAACGCTATAGAAAAAAAGAGAGGCTACGGTTTTGGCAAAAAAAGAACTAGCCGTAAAATAAAATGAGCCTTTGCTCAAAGCGGAGGAGCTTAAGTTAAGAGCCCTGGAAGTTGCTGATGCCGACAAACGTCGGGCTCATGAACTCGCAGTAAAAGATGGCGATAATGCCCACGAGTTAAGACGAACTGGCAAGGCTACAAGCTACAAATGTTAATGTTAACGCTGCTCCAAACGGAGCTAACGGCGCTCCCCCAGCTCAACCAAATCCAGTAGTAAAACAGGGTAAAGTTGCTGATGTTGTGTGTTTAATGAATAAGTGGATGCCCAAAACAAAAATTAATAGTTTCTTAAAGATTTTTGAGAGAATTATGATCAGTCAAAAATTTCCCAGGGACCAATGGACAACCGCGTTGTTACCATTAATGGGAGAAGTATTAGTCAAAGTTTGCGACCAGCTTTCCGACACGGAAATGCTTGACTATGAAGTAGTTAAAGTTAAATTACTTGCCCGATTTGTCCAGACCAAAGAGTCAGTACAAACGCAGTTTCGTTCACTCGAAAAGGACCAAGAAATGCAGTTTCACGACTACGCATTTGAGTTGGAAACTTTGTTTCTTTGCTGTGAAAGTACTATACCTGTCAAATTTTAGCATTGCTGTATCAGTGATGCTGTTGGTTGCTTGAGACTTGAATAGCCGCCTCAGTTGACCTTACCACGCGTTTGCGCATGCGTGGTCCTCCCAATATAAGAGTGGCGGCTACGAGGGCTCGTCATCTCTTTGTCTCAAGCCGCTCACGCGGCTCGTTCTGTTGGTTCTCTTCTTTCATTCGGCCGTCGCCTCCAACCCAAGCCTGGTCTTCCTTATGGATCTCCCGCTGCCCACCACGGATGTCTCCGGCCTCCTCCATGTGGTCTCTCAACTCGGCAACCCTCTGTCTTTCGTCCGATGCAGCCAAAATCCGCCGACCGACGTCGCCTCCCGCACCACCTCGTCCTCCGGTCCGCCTGCCCAGCTGAAATATTTACCTGCCGGATACCTGTCGTCTCAACCCGCCGGACGTCCTACATCTATTGGTCCTGGATCATCGGCCCCTGCCGTCTCTCGTCCACCACCCTGCGGTGGTAAATTTCCGCTCTTCTCGCCCGTCTCCGGTCTGCCCATAGCCGGGACGTTGCCGTCGAGCCGAGACTTTTACCTGCCCCTCTTCAAGCAGTTGCAGACTCCACCTGAGGATGCCATACTGAACTGGACCGTTTGATGCCGGCCTCCACCTCGAGCCCTCGCCGTCCTTTGCCGCCATGCCTCGGCAGCAGCCGTCCGCTCCCCTGGCCGTCCCGGTCTGCCCATGGCCGGGACGTCGCCGTCGAGTCATAACCGTTACGAACTGGATCGCCCATCAACGGCTTCTCTCCCGGCCCCCTCGCTGTCCTTCGCCCGCCACGCCACGGCAGTAACCTTCCGCTCCTCTGGCCGTCCCGGTCTGCCCATAGCCGGGACGTCGCCGACGAGCCAACTCGTTGCTTTCTTCCCTCAAGCAGATGAAGTCTCAGCCTCGCCGGGCCACTCGGAATGATCCAGACGAACTCGGAAGAACTGGACCACCCATCAACGGCTTCTGCCCCAGCTCCCTCGCCGTCCTTCGCCCGCTACGTCTCGGCAGTAACCTTTCGCTCTGCTGGCCGTCTCGGTCTGCCCATAGCCAGTACGTCGCCATCGAGCTGGCATTACTACTATCCTCGAAGCAGCTGAAGACTCAGCCTCGCCGGACCACTCGGAGTAACCTTGAAGAACTCGGAAGAACTGGGTCGCCCATCAACGGCTTCTGCTTCGGCTCCCTCGCCGTCCTTCACCTGTTACGACGCGGCGGTTGTTTTCCGCTCCTCGGTCCGCCTCCGGTCTGCCCATAGCCGGAGGTCACCATCGAGCCGGTATTGCAACCAACCTCCGTCTCTCAAGCTTCTGAAGGCCATGTCTCTTCACTCCGTTCGAAATACCGGTTGAAAGCTGGACCATCCATTACCGACTCCTGCCTTGGTCCTCTCGTCATCTTTCGTCCGCTACAACGGGGCAGTAGCTTTCCGCTCCACGGCCCGTCCCTGGTCAGCCCATGGCCGGGGCGTTGCCGTCCTGTCGGATTCGCCACCTACGTCATCCAACTGCAGGTCCGTCCCAGGTTTCTTCGGGGTAACGCTGTGAATTGTAGCATTCATCACCGGCCTCTGCCTACGCTTCCCCGCCATCTTCGCCCGCCACACCACACGGCCACTCGATCCGTCATCGTTGGCCGTAACTAAGACGTCGCCATGAAGCTGGGGTCACCCTGCCGTCTTTCAACCGCTTTCAGACTGCCTCCGCCAAGCCTGACCTGCCGGGGAACCTCCGCTGCCTCGCCCGACCCAAGGCTCATCTTCCAGGCATTGGCCGTCCACCATCAGCCACCAGCCTCCCTAATCCAACACTCTTTCTGCGCCTACTCCTCTTCAGGTCGCTGCCGCCCTGCACGATACCGAAAGACGGCCACGTTCATTTTCCTCGCTCCCTTCTCACTCACATCTTTCGTCCGGCCTAATGTCCTTCACCCACGACGGTGAATTTCCATGACAACGTTTCTGTCCACAACCATACCATGTTGAAAAACACCGGCTCTCGTCCGATGTCCGAAGTTAAGCAGCACCAGGCCCGACTACTACTTGGATGGGTGACCGCCTGGGAATACCAGATGCTGTAGTCATCACCTCCCGTTCCGATGTTACCCCCCGCCACGGACGAAAGCTGCTTCTTCTGCCTGCGCACCTCGTCCTTCGTCTGCCTCTTCACGGCCAACCTACGGCCGAATCCGATGCTGCCACTTTCCGCCTACCCATCTCATAGTTAACGCAAGCGTCCATCAGCTCCGCGCCTAGTGCACGTCACCGCCACCAGGCGCGCCACCTCCTGTTTGCATCCGCCTCTCATTTCCGGCGTGTTTCCCGCTCTCTCCCACGGTTTTTTGCTGCGTTCGTTACAACTGGTTAGCATCCCCTGCTCCCGTTCTCGCATACAATCTCCATTATGGTGAAGACTAAGTTGCCAAAGATCTTAGAAGACGTCGAAGACATCTACTTCGGCCGCACGCCTGTTATTGATGACCCAGGCAAATGCCGCTGCCCAGGTCTCTTCAATCCCCTTCGCATTGACCCCCACAAGGTTTGCCAATTCCACCGAAAATGCGAATTTTACGAACGACCCTGCGGAATTTGTGTAACCATCCTCCTCAAGGACTGGCAGATCATTGCTTACCGTCAACTCTTATCCTCCGCAAGGAAGAGGCAAGAAACAGAACACAAGGCTTTATTGAAGAAATTTAAATCAAGTTCAACCCCAACAATGTCTCCAGCTTCAACCGTGATAGCAATCCCACCCACCCCTGGAAACAAGGATGACGTCTTCACTCCCATATCCCAGCAATCTTGGCTCCACACGTCCGTATCCTCTTATACCCCTACTAGCACTCAAACCACCCAGTCCCCCCTCCCGGACTCTGGAATTCCTCCCTCAAACTCCGGGGACGACCCGGTGATTTTCCAACACGCTCCTTCGTCACCTCTCATGGACGCGGTTCCGGATGTCTTGACCACAGCTGCCACCGAATCAACAATTCCCGCTACTCCGCTATCATCCCCTCATGATGATGACGTTGAGTCTCTTCAACTCGAAGCATCCTCTCCTTCTATCACGTCACCGCCTCCATCTCAAACCTCTGTGTCTCATGAGGCTCAAGACACCCCAACCAACTATCACTCGTCTCTCTACGGCCTTGACTCTGAAGAGGCACTCGAAGTCGACTGCGACAAGATTTTTCACAATCTACGCCACAAGTTACGACTAAACGTCCGCGCTCGTAAGCAATATGACCGCAACACACAGAAAGTGAAACCCTACCTTCTGCACCTGCAGGACGCGCTCGTCCAACAACATGCCTTACTCATGAAACTAACTAAGGAGAACCAGTCTCTGAAAACGCAAAATGCCAGCCAGCTAAAACAACTGACCGATTTCGAACTTGCGGAAGCGCTGCAAAAGAAAATCACCCACCAAGACCCCGACGCCACTCAACCTCCCGGCTCTTGGAAGCTCCACGGGATCGACGGTCTACACAAGAACCGGCCGTCGTACCCAAGACCAGCTATCTTCCAACATCCTGCCTTGTCTTCCTCCTTAAGAGACCCAAGACTCAAACACGATCTTCCCACCCGGCCAGTCGAATTCGTTGATCTAGGCTCTTCTGACCCAGTCGCAACCCATGCTACACTACAAGTTTCAGGGCATTCCCACATCCTGGATTCTTGGAAGGCCATAACAAACACAACTCTTGCCCACAATCTTCTGGCTTACTCAATATGGCAATTCGACAATGCAACCAATTCTCTTCCATTACTTCCAGAAATGGCCCCACTTTCAGCAACCCCATGCACTGACATTCCTTGTTCGCCTTGTAGATCCAAGGCTCGTCATTACTGCCTGGGTTTACTTTCAATCCCACCTCAGTAAACGACACAACCATCCAACTGACCCCACCCTCTTCTCTCTAAGGGGACCCTACAAAAAAAAAAAAAGAAGAACATTTAGTTATAACTCGGCCTCTTCTAATTACCTTACCATTTAAACCCACCTCGGACCCCTCGTAGGGTTCCCCCCCCATTTTTTTCCCTTTCATTTTTCCTTTTCATAACGCCGATTATATAAAAAAAAAAACTTAACTTAACTTTTAGACGCAGAACGGGTTCCCCACCCGCCCCCCACGTTCCTTCCTTTATTTACCTCTGAATTGGATTTGCCAAATCTAGAACCATAATTCCTCCCGTCAAACTGCTAACCTCAAACCATGGGGCTCTTGGTTCTGCTCAGACCTACATCTACAACCCCACGAACATTCCCTTATATTCCCAAATTCAGTGCTTATACTCCAAACTGTGCTACTGCTACAATCAACCGAGTTTCCACCAGCTACTCAACCTTCAAAACCTTCCATTCATTCTGGACAAGACATGGCCTTACCAGAGAAGACCCTCAATACAACACTCAAAGGTAATTGTCACCTTCTTCCCTCCTTATAATAGCCATTTACATCCAAGTCTACCTAAATTGGTAAGGCAACCCCTCGCTAGGGTACCCGCCCTTCCCCCCTTGCATACTGCCCAGGTGACTCACCGCCTCAGAACCCCAGGGAACTCTGTCAAAAGGTGCCCGCCACCTAATTTGACGAGGTCGGCCTGTCAATGTTAAAATTTGACAGGTATAGTACTTTCACAGCAAAGAAAGAACATTTTGCCGGCCCCCGGCCAGGCCGGCTAAAAATGGTTTCTTTTGCTGTAGAAAATACTATACCTTAGGCCCCTCCCTGCCTCCCCTCACGAGTCACCTTTTGACATTAAACGTGAGACAAAGAGATGACGAGTCCTCGTAGCCGCCATTCTTATATTGGGAGGACCACGCATGCGCAAACGCGTGGTAGGGTTAACTGAAGTGGCTATTCAAGTCTCAAGCAACCAACAGCATCACTGAGACAGCAATGCTAAAATTTGACAGGTATAGTACTTTCTACAGCAAAAGAAACCATTTTTAGCCGGCCTGGCCGGGGGCCGGCAAAATGTTCTTTTCCAGATGGTTAAATTTAGCTAAAGTTACCGAGATTTTGCCAAACTAGTTAATCTAATGCTCTTAAAGCAATTTTACAAATCTTGCCCCAACCATCTTAGAAAATGGATTCCCTATCAAATAAAGATGGGTACGTTGGCCGAAGCAGCATAACTGTGTGACGAGTATACCACTCGAAACAAGCAAATTGCTACAGAAACTGCCACTGGTGCATCCAAAACACAGCCCATAGCTGCAACGTCAAACCAAGGTTCTAAACCTTCTGGTCAACAACGTGGTAACCGACGTAACCACAACTCGACAGCTAAGCCGACTGGATCTGTCGAAGCTAAAACTGACGCCTCTGGTGGGGACTCTGCCACTAGTGCTAACCCTAACCGTGAGTTTGATCGCCCTCGTCAGTATGATGGCAATTGCTTTTACTGCAAACGCCCCGGGCACCGAAAAAACGAGTGCCGCTACCGCATCGCGGCTGAAAAGGCAGCCACTGATGCAGATAGTAATTTTGTGAATACTGCCCCTCCCGAAATGGTGCTTTCTAAACATATTCACGAATGGGAAGTCAACGGAACTAAGCGTTTACTCCTAGAGATACTGGGTCTACCCATGATGAAGTGTCACGTGATCTCGTAAAACCCGAACAATTTACGGGTGAGTATACACATTGCCATAATGCCCTAACAGAGTAAACAATTGCCCACGCAATTGCTCTAATTAACGTACAAATTCCCTATGGAGTCATCCAGTCTGAAGCTCTCGTCTCGGACCACATTGGGCCACACTTTAAAATGCTTTTGGGTGTGCCGTCCCAGAATGTGTTGGAGGAAAAAGGTTTTGCCCCCCTCCCTACGTACGTTAATGCCATCACTCGTTCACAGACACGCGTGAATGAGCAGCTACCCATCTTACGCCCTGATTACCGTGAGATCCCTAGCGATAGCAAGGAGTCAAGCAGCGAGGCTGAACTCAGTGAGGTCCCTCCACAAGCAGGGATGGATGGTTTTGTCAACCCCAAACCAGACAATTTGGATTTGGCTGTATTAGGCCCACAAACTGAGCAACTTTCAAACTTGCTCAACATTGACCGAAGCAGCCCAACTGTGTGACGAGTATACCACTCGAAACAAGCAAATTGCTAAACTCCAACACGAATGCCCCACACTAAAGTTGTGTTGGCAGTATGCTAAAATTCCCGAAAGTCAGCAAGACGAAAATAAACTATTTTTCGTTGAAAACGATCTGCTTTTCCGTAAGCCTTTTCATCCCGAAGGAAGGCCGCTAATTAAGAGGCAACTTGTACTTCCTACTGGTCCAAATGTTTTAGTGACATTGAGCAGTTCGTTCTAACGTGTCTTACCTGCCAGAAAAATGGAAAATCTGGACAGAAGTTTGTTGCCCCCATGGTACTCGTGCCCATGGATGGAGAACCACAGGGGTCGTAGAGTTCCTACTTTTTCCTTATTTCCTACTTTTTCTTTCTAATTCCTTATTTTCCTACTTTTTTCCTGTTTTCAGATGTACAGTTCCCTACTTTTTTCAGCTATGCTTAGTTTGTTTGTAAATTTAAGTGTAAATTAATAAAAATAACATCCTATTTGAGTTCAATACGTAAGGCACGAACTTCATTGGCGTCCTCGGTCCCTGACTTGTTTTCAACGTAACGAGGCGTTCTGTGTGTGCGCTTTGAAAAGCATCACTTCCGTTTTCTTATCTTGCGCGACGGTTTCGTTTTCACAAGTCTCCCGTCAACGCCCAAGCATAAATTGTTGAATAAGTGCTTAGCCTACTGTTATATTTAGTAAACTGTTTAAATTTAGTACTAGCTGTTTGTAATTTCGTTTCTCTATATAATTAATGAATGAGTATTAAAAACTTTAACTGTATTACGTCTGCGCGTTGAGCTTGCTGAGCTTGGTGTTTGGTAAGACGTTAGAAAACAAACAGAATCGGCTCTCCGTGAAATTGTGTATCAATGCTAAGAGCCGTAAAATACATCTCCCAACCTCACGCGGATTCTTTCAGGATCTTGAATGAAAACTTGGTGCAGATTAACCGCCGAGCTAGAAGCGTTTGCTGCTACCTGCCCACGTACTCCGGATTCAGTATTCTAGAACTATCAAAATTGTTAATGTTCGAGTTCCATTACGAGTACATTCGACCCAAGTACGGTAATCGGGCCAGGCTCCTATTTACAGATACCGACAGCCTGTGTTACCAAATCGAAACAGAAGATGTGTATGAGGATATGCTTCGGGATCGAGAGCGCTTCGACACGAGTAATTATCCCCGCAATCAACGACTTTTCTCCGATGTGAACAAATTAGTTCTAGGGAAAATGAAAGATGAGATGGCAGGTACCCCATCCTAGGATTTGTAGGGTTACGGTCGAAAATGTACGCGATAAAATCTCTCAAAACAGAAATTGAGTAAAAAGCTAAGGGGATTCAAAGAGCGTTCGTGAAAAAACACCTGAACTTCGAGGATTATGACCAGTTTTAAAAACACGGACATTCCCGGCTAAGGGAGTTGGGTCAAAAATTTCTAGCGTTGGACACAAAGTTAGCACCTTTAAGGTTTCAAAATCCCTCCTATCGGCGTATGATGATAAGCGTTTTATCTTGGATAATGGTACGGATATGTTAGCTATTGGTCACATCGATTCAGGTACTTGGGAAGAATACGAAGACGATTTTGATTCGGACGTAGATATTTTGAGCGATGAGGAGAAAGAGGAGCAATTGCTCTTATCGTATCGATTGAGAGAAAATGACGAATTGAACGAAGCAAAAAAGCTGAGGAGAGGGAGAAAGCAGCGCGGGGAACCATCCTATTACAGAACCGTAGGAGCAAGTTGGAGGATGCTGTCATTTGGGAAAACGAGAGAAAAGTTAGGAGGAGAATGATGGAAAGGGAAAGACGGGCTGCGATGTGCCCAGAGGAGAAAAAAGCTAGATTAGCGAAGCAAGCTATTAGTAAGAAAAAGAGTCTCGAAACGGAAGAGCGGAAGAAGGCTAGACTAGAGAAACAAGCCTCTAGAATGAAAAAGAGTCGCGCGCTCAAAAAACAAAAGAGCTCGGGAAGTCAAGATTAATGAAACTTGAACGCAAGTTGTTCGCTTACTTCTGCTAACAAATTATTACCCGGAATGTATATAAAGAGATTGACTCCCTATTCTTCTTTAAAAATCATGATGGAACAATATGGAAAAGTAGTTATATTTGTGTGCAAAAATTGTTTGCTAGAATTCACCTCGAAAGCAGAAATTCAGACACATTTAAAAATGTGCAAAATACGTCACATAGGAACGTTTATTATCATTCCAACATACTGTCACGTATGTAGAAAGTATTTTGATCCAAACATGAAACGAATGATCAACCATCACATCATTCGACATGGTCTCATTCTGTCCGATGATGAATAATGATACTCCAAAAGGGAAAAAAATTATTACGTTTTTATGGATTTATTTATTTAAGACTGCTAATATTATCCGTCCAACTATTATACTTGGGGTCATAACCCCAAGTACCCTTCGAGAACCCTTCCTCATCATGATGAATAATGATACTCCAAAAGGGAAAGAAATTATTACGTTTTTATGGATTTATTTAAGACTGCCAATATTATCCGTCCAACTATTATACGTGGGGTCATAAGCCTTCCATTTTACGAAATAAAGCATTTTCCCATCTTTATCTTTCTTACTGCGTAGCACTTCTTCAACTAAAAATAAATTTGGAATTAGGGTTTTTTGAATTTCTTGTTCATAGAAACCACCCAGCACCGCTTCACCCGACTCATCTTTTAAACGATAAGTAACAGATTCGGTTTTTTGCACTTTGCGAATCGTGAAAACTTTGTTAGTAAAATTTTGTAAATACCCTTTATCAAAAATTTTCTTAAAGTTAGAAATTCTGAATTTATTTCCCACGGCAAATTTGGGTTTTTTCAATGATTGTTTTGACTTAATTTTCAGCAACGATTCGTGACGTTTGGTTACTTCCTTCAGTTTTAGTTTAGTTGTGGAGTGAATTGTGTCATTGTACCGAGAAACTAGCTCATCGATAATGTGTATCCACTGGTACGTTCCCTGCCTGGTGAATCGTTTCCACATTTGAGTTTTCAGCGTTCTGTTGAAACGTTCTACAACACTCGCTTTCTTCTCAGAGTGGGTAGAGTACATGTTGATGTTGTGACGCTTAAGGAGTGCTTTGAAGTCTTTATTGTAGAATTCACTACCTACATCAACTTGTAAATTTTTAGGGGGTGTCGTTCCTTCGAGTATTTTCTGAAAGGCTTCCGTAACATTTAGACCGGTTTTAGATTTAAGAGGAATGGCCCAAGAAAACTTGGACATAACATTAATGCAAGTCAATAGATAGTTAAATCCTTTATTTACGTTAGAGTAAGGTACCATTTCCACCAAGTCCGCCTGCCATAGATCGTTCAGGCTCAGCACAATCACTTTCTGCCTCGGAAAGTGTTTCCGCGTTGGTTTGTGGAGTTTGTTTACGAGTTGATCCATTTCGGTTATTTTTTCCACCCATTCCTAGCTTGAGTTTTGTTCCCATGATTTTTTTGATGATTGCCGCGGCTAATTTTTCTCTCCAAGAGAGTGAAGGATCCTTACGTACTTTTCGAGCTTTAGTTATAAGAATTTCGTCGGCAGCGTGCCGTTCGTTTAAATCAGAGCTTTTCGAGTAAGCGATATCGTGTTCTTTGCACGCCTCATCCAGTTTATTTATTCCAGGGTCCCCTCTAGCTAATTTTTATTTTTAGTTTGGTTCCGGGCCCGCAGTATTGATATCTGGGTAAATGTACTTCTACCGGTAAATGGTGTATGATTTTATTTACGATTCCTTTTCCAGACTTGACGAAGGAAGCCTTTTTGGTTCCACACACGTCACAGAACACAATTTCCATTCGTCTGTTATTTTTTGACATCAAAATAATAGGAAGTTCGGGTCAGTTAGACGTATGGCGTTTACATTTCACGCAGTACTTCATCTTGATCACTTTCCTTTTTTACTATAGAAACATTTTTTTCATTGTAAACTTAAATTCTGATAAGCATTATTTTTTTCACGAGCGGTGATGATGCATCGTTGCTCCAATTCTGATAAAATTTCTATCATCTCGTTCCTGTGATCATCGTGCCCCGCCTTGGTGGATCCATGCAAAAGCCTCAATCTGCTGACCAGGTCGTTAGGATCAGCGTAGTACTTGTAATCCACCGTTCTAGCATAACCTGTTTTTTTATCATGCCTGCCCCCTTTTTTCTTCGTTTTTATATCCTCCCTAATAGGAGCTATTATTGTTGCATACTTGGCACTACGATTAGACTTGGGTTTTCGAGTACCCGGATCGTTGTTTTGATAGATGGCATTGGTATTTTTCAAAAGAGATGCGTAAGATGCCTTGACACCTGGAGAATACGAAGTTTCTCTCAAATCCTTAAAAACCAGCAAGCTCCAAAGTCCTCGTCTTCCCACATACTGATTACCACTGACCACTATGTCGTTCTCGAATATTTTTACGGGTTTATTAGCGATGCTCATTTCTCCAGTTTTCATGTCGTATTGCAGTCCGAAGACAGGATCGGTCTCTTTGGGATTTTCGAAAAATTTGAGCATGAAATGTTTAGCCGTTTGCCCTATGACTTGCCCCGGTAACAGACTATCCAAGGATCTGAGGGTGGGATAATTTGGAATTTCTGGAAGTGTTGAAATGCGTCTGTTTTTAATTGCCGAAAGCACTGGGGTGACTTTTGGCCCTGTACTGGTAGATGCGTATTCGGTTCACATAACCGGAGTCGCATATTCGGATACATTGGGAGAATCTCGCGCTGTTGGAGTCGAATGGTCGGTAAAACTGAGAGGTGTCTTCAATTCAAACTTTTCAGTATCGTGCGTTGTTCCATCAGTTTCCCACCCTTCCTCAGATTTAAAAATTTTTACCGGTGTAATAATTCGTTTACGTTTCGCTCGTTTTTTAGTAGGAAAGCCAGCAACTACTTTCAAAGGACTCGCTGTGGGTATTGGTTTTGCAACAGTTGGTTTCAAAGTACTGACAACGGGTTTAAAAAACTCTTGTAAGGAATCTTCCTGCACTTGCTCAGCCAAACGTTGATCCAAAAATTTTTTCTTTAAATGTTTTTTGAGTTTTACAATTTCACGTTTCGTTTCCATGTTCTGTTTTCTTTTCGGCTTCTTTTATTTATGAACGAAAATGAACGTTTATAACGTCCCTCATTTAACGTTTTGTCGATCGATAGAAACCCGTACGGATCGTCCCAACACGTTCTACACAACATTTTAAAAATCTGAAAATTCCATGTCCGGCCCGACATGATTTTCGTACAAGTATTTTAAGTTTAAATCATCCACGGGAAATACGATTAATAAATTAGCATTATCTCTAACCACTTGTTTGGGAATTCTAGTGTAAGACTGACTGCAATAAGAAACCTCGGCATTAGAATGATGTCCTTGAGCGAAGTAACGCTCTATTTTTTGCTTGTCCAAAAGAACATCGTCAAAAACCACGAGATTACGAAACTTGGGATCCAACTCCTCGAGAGGGGTCAAATCGATTTGAGAGTCGTGAAAACTCGGTATATCCCGCCCTATGGTTCCCTCAATTTCGGAAAATATAGACTGTAAAGCTCGGTATTTTGGTTGACAGAGTTTTGCTGTACACGTATAATCTGTCATAATCCAACCAACCCTCGTTACAGATAAAATTAAACAGTAAATTCGCCTTTCCACAATTTGCCGGTTCTATAATCAGACATCTGATGTTCGAAGGTAGAAATGGGTGAATTTTTTGGTTTCTTACTTGATTTATTCAGAAATCAAACTCTTAAAGTCTTTATCAGAAAACTTATCGTCGAATGTATTAGATTCAACAACTCTGTAATCTACGTTACACCAAAGTTTTACGGTTCTGGGAGTGTCGTTGCTGACATACACGGCATTAATTTTATCAATAACTTCCGTCAAGGTCATACTTCCGCACGGTGGCAAATTAAACCACGGCCTTTCCATAACGTTTTTGTTAAGTTTTCCTTTAGTTTTGTAGATATTGTTGTACACCCACGTTCTAAGACAGAGTGGTTTATCAGACTTGTCGTCAGCCTTTTGACAGAATGGGTAGCAGATCGAAACGAGGTTCGAGTAATTGGGGTAACTGAACATTGTCAAAGAAACGGATTTCTGCTCATCGGTTTGAATTTCTAATTTTTTGCAGATGTATCGTTTAAGATTTTTCGACACATTTTGAAGTTCGGGGTCCGACAGAAATCCAACCCATATGCTTGGAATCTTCGTTCGAAATGGGAGAAC